>JAJLSG010000211.1:0-214979 GCA_030567495.1 Ambrosiozyma neoplatypodis | reverse complement strand
CAGTTACAATTATTTTTGATGAAATTGATATTATTTAAGATATTAGTTAACTAAAAATTATTTTTATTATTTTTTAAATTTTTATTATTTTTTGATTTTTTGTTTTTTTAAAAAAGGGGGGGTTATCTTATGATAAAAAGGATGGAATGTTAATTTAAACAAAACTATATTATTAAAAAAACATTATATTAAATATAATAGAAAAATTGAATTATAATAATAAAAAATGAAGAAGTTATATGTCTATTCAAAAAAAAAGTACCTCGATCTGTTATTTCAATAATTTCATCCCATTTTTCATTCATTCTCATTTCTTTCTCTCTGTTTTTGTTAAATTTTCAAAATACGAATGTCTAAAGTTAAAAGATCCAGTAACCAGGGTAAAATATTAGAAGAATGTTAAAAAATTGTATTTTGATAAATATTTACTGTATTTTGTAAAAGAGTTTTAAAAAGAGTACAATTCTCTCCATTGTTAAACAAGAATTCCTGGAATTTTTGAAAAAAGTAGACGTACCCTAGTACAAGGAGAAGAAGAAACAACTACATGTATTCAATCAATTTCATTTAGTAGGTAGTTCAGTATACATACAAGCTACATGTATATAGGTTAATACCTATAATTACCTGAAAGAAGTAGATTGATGTATATTTATGGGTATGTTTGGCTTATCTCCGACTTCTCGGAAGTGTACTAAATTTTGCTAAATAAATTGAATCCATCATGAAAAATGAAAAAGAGTTCAATATATTCAATTCAATTGATTCTGATTATATATTCTTATTCTGCAAAGTATAGAGAGTATCAATGGAATGAAATTAAGTTCCCATGTTTCAATTTGGAAATAAGGAGATAAGCCGCCTAAAACGAAAAAACGAAATCAACTTATAATTAATTGTTTACAACCTATTAACATGTACAACTCCGTGAGATCCAACTCTTCCCACTATTTCAACTGAAATCAACTAGCAACCGACCTTTTCACAGCCAGCTCAAGTTTACTGAGCTTAACTAATTAGGCATTCTCAAGCTAGCTAGGCAATAAAGCTATCATGGCCGATATCGAAGACCCAAAGTTAAAAGAACCATCTTCTACCTCAATTACTCTTGCCTCTTCCAAAAATATACCAATTAAATCAGCTTTATCTGAAAGACTATCTCAATTACGATCTCCTACTCATCAAACTTTCAATATTTCCAGCTCTCAATCTGATATGGTTGAAAACAATACAGCTCAACAACAATTAGAAACTTCTCTTAGTGATTCCAAAGTTGAAATTAACAACAACAAACATAACTCTGTCACAGCTTTATTAAAAAAAGTAAATTTAAATTCAGATAGTGATCATGCTAATAATTCAGATAGTGGTAATTCTTCAGATAGTGTTACATTCAAGACAATTCTTAATAAAGGTGTTCAAAAATTAAAGAGATCAACCACTTCAGAATATGCACCAGATCAACTTATAAGTATAGACAAAAACAACAACAACAACAACAACAACAACAACAACAACAACAACAACAACAACAACAACAACCAATATAGTAATGCCAATGACAGTAGCAATAATAAGAGTACTAAAGTTAAAAATGATAATAACAACATCAATATCAATAATGAAGAACAATTTATTCCAACACCACTAAGAGCATCAGAACCAGAAGAAATCGGATATGAACTACATGTTATGAGAAGAATAAATAGTGATGATTATGATATAGAGAATCATTTTTTTTCAATTGATAAAGTTACTGATGCAAAAGAACATACTAATCTATTAGATAAAGTTTCAATCCCAGAAGAATTAGTTAAAGGTATAAAAATGATAAGAGTTACAAATAGAAAAAGGAAAGAAAGAATCTTCACAATTGATCCTGAAAAGAATCTCTTACGCTGGAATAATAAAGATACTTCATTTTTAGAAATTTATAAAATAATTAGTGTTAGAACAGGTATTCATGCCAAAAATTATAGAGAAAGATTTAAAGTATCTTCAGAACATTCTAGTTTATGGATAACAATTATTTATCATAATTATAAAAAATCTAAATCTGTCAGAGAGTTACATGTTATTGCTACTACAAAGTCTGATTTCGATATTTTTTTTTCAACTTTGAAAAATCTTGTATTATATAGAAAGTTAATGACAGGAGGTTTATTATCTACAGATTCAGATTCAATTAGAAAATTTCATTATGATACTCAAATTAAGCAATATGGAACACTATCGTTTGATAGCACATTAAAATTATGTAGTAAACTAGGCATTCATGTTGATGAAAGTTATATCAGAAAGATTTTTGAAAAGGCTGATAAAATAAAGAATGGATATTTAACATTTGATCGGTTTCAATACTTTGTTGATTTATTAAATGAAAGAAAAGAAAATAAAGTAATTTTTAAAAAATATACAAATACAAATGGTAATATGAAATTAGATGATTTTTATAAGTTTTTAACTGGATCTCAAAGAGAAGTTGTTATGAAAGATTCCATAGATCTTCAAAATGTGTTCAATGGATATTCTAATGGTAAAAGTTATTTAGATCTTCATGATTTTTCTAAATTTTTATCAAGTAAATTTACAAGATGTTTGAAAGAAATAAGGGAAGATCATACAAGACCATTAAACGAATATTATATTTCATCATCTCATAATACGTATTTATTGGGAAGACAACTAAATGGAGTCACATCAATTGAAGGTTATATAAGAGCTTTACAAAGAGGTTGTAGATGTGTTGAAATTGATATTTGGAATGGTGATAACGAACCTATTGTAACTCATGGTAGAACATTCACTAGTAAAATTACATTCAGACTAGCAATTGAAACCATTAGAGATTACGCTTTTTTGAATTCTCATTATCCTGTTATTTTATCTCTTGAAGTTAATTGTTCTCCAGAAAATCAAATAAAGACTGCTAATATTTTAAAAGAAGTTTTACAAGATTCGTTAATCACCGAAGCAATTTTTACTAATTCAATGATTCTCCCATCTCCTGAAGATTTGAAATTCAAAGTTTTAGTTAAAGTTAAGACCCCATCTCAGAGGATCGAATCAAATGATAGCTCACAAAGTGTTGAAAGTTCAAGTGAATTCTCTTCCTCTTCATCTCATAGTGAAGATCAATCAAACTCAACTAAAAGCTCTTCTGTTTTAACAAGAATGATCCCAAGAAAGAAATCAGTTGTAAAGATAACTAATGAGCTTGGATCCCTTGGTATCTATTTAGCAGGTATGAAATTTAGAAATTTTTCAACATCTAAAACATATAATCATTGTTTTTCATTCAAAGATAAAAAGATTTTAAGTATGCTTCAAGATGAAACTCAAGAAGTAGCTATTATGAAACACAATAGAAGGTTTTTAATGAGAATATATCCAACACCTTTAAAACTTAAATCCATTGTATCTAATAATTTTAATCCAATTTTATTTTGGGAATTGGGATGCCAAATTGTTGCTACCAATTGGCAAGTTTATGATGATGGCCAACAACTTAATGAGGCGATGTTCAATATTGGTGCTTGTTCTGGTTATGTTTTAAAGCCTGAAGCCCAACGTTCTCTTAATTCTAGATTAAAAAAAGAAGACTTCGATAATATTTTGAAATTTAATCGTCCTTATTTTGCAAATATTGAAATAATTTCAGCTCAACGATTACCTAAATATAAAGATTCTACCAGCAAGACGATGGACCCATATATAGAACTAGAATTTTACAATTGCAAACTTTTTGAAGCTAATATAATTTGTTCAGAAGGTAAACCTGGTCAATATGAAGTTAATAAAGATGCTACAGCGGATGAATTAACCAAGCACGAAAAGCAGGACTTAACTGATATGGTTAAACCTTCCGTTGTCTTCACTACCTCTGCTATCCCAAAAAATGGATTTAACCCTATCTGGAATCAACGTTGTGAAACTAAATTTTACACTAATGCAAATAATTTAACTTTTGTTAGATTTTTAGTCAAATGTAGCAATACTGATCAAAAAATTGGAATGTTTTGCACCAAATTGAGCTATTTAAAACAAGGTTATAGACAAATCCCAATTTATGATACCCAAGGAGAAGATTACCTTTTTTCAAGTCTTTTTGTTAATATTGAATATGGTGATTTATAAATATTTTTCATTTCTGTTTTTTGCATCATCAATAGATTTTTTTTTTCACTTTAACTGTAATACCCTTCATACCTTTTTACCTTTTCCGATTTACCTTGTTTATATTTTATTTTGGGTTTTTTTTACATAATTGCATTTTAATCGATAAATTCTGCATTTAAGTGAACTTAGTTTTAATTTATGATAATAAGAAGCGTTTTTTATTTCTCTAAGAAATGAAATGCAAAATTAAATATATAATATACAATGTAGAAAATAAAAGGAGTAGAAACTAAAAGTAAGACATGATATCATCTTCTTTAGATGGTTCTTCAGTAACAGCATTAGCTCTTTCTTTACCAACTTGTAATTCTCTTCTAATTTCTGGCCCTATACTCTTATGTCCTCTTTGTCTTAAAACTTCCATTAAGAAATCTCTTTGATCATCAGTGATATCATTTTTATAACGTTGAGAAAAAGCTAAGAAAGCTTTATGCCACACTAATGGCATTGGTGGAGCTTGTTTAAGTCTCTTTTCTTCAGATAATTCATATGCTGTATCTTCATCAAGAATAATGTCACTTTTAGTTTGATCTGTTATGACTCTGAATCTCATGAAATAGAAAACTAAATCATCGATAGTTTGATAAGGTAAAGCATATTTCTTTTCAATTAAAATTCTAATGAAAACAGTTGTAGCTGGATTGAATTCTTCCTCTAATAATCTTGATAAAGCAACAGATGAATGTTGAACAGGAATTGAACATTTAGTTAATATAGAACCAACGATCATAGCTTCTCTAACAGAACATTCATCTTCAACTAATGGGAATAAGAAACCTTTAAAGAATGCAGAAGGCTTATATAATGATTTTTTTAAGGATCTATAGATATGATAATTTAATTTATGATCGTCACTTTCTTCAATATCTTGTCTGAATCTTGGTAAAAGAACCAAATTAACAAATCTTTCAGCTTTATTAGCACTTAAATTAGAAACAAATAATTTAGTGGCTTCAAAAACAACTTGAGGAGTCCATGCTTCTGGGTTGGTAACAAAAATTAAATCTTCCCAATTTCTAATAGTAGGTAAAACTTTAAATAATTTAGGTAATTTACCATGTCTCCAAGCAGCTAAACTTAAACCAACTTTTTCATAAGCTTCAATAACTCTTGGTGGTAATAAAACACTATCTTTTGGTCTTTCCATATTTTCAATACCTTGCTCTTTTTGTAATTTTAATTGCTCTTTTTCATGAATTTTTTCCATAATTTTATCAGCTAAGTTGATACCAACATTAGGATTTGGATTTAAATATTTTTCAAACATGGCCAATTCTTCTTCATCAATATCTTCAATTTCTTCATCTTCTTCATAATAATCTTGTTCACCTTCAGACATTTCTTCATATTCAACTTCATCATCATCATCATCTGAATCAGCAAATGATTGTTGAAAACGAGGTTTTTGTGGACCTTTGGTTTTATTTTCTTCTTCTTCGATTTCTTCCTGTTGTTCTTTAGCCAATTTCAAAATAGCTTTAGATGTATTAGAATCAAAAACAACTTCATTATTTTCATCATCTTCATCAGCAGTATTTTTTTTAGTTTTCTTTGATTTTTTAGAAATAGATCTAAAATTACCTGATTCTTTAGTGACATCCTTATATAAAGGAACGTGTCTTTGACTAGCTTTTGTGTCCTTTGTTGATATTTTACCCATTTGTTTAATAAATATGATTTCTTATTTGTAATTCTTTATATCAAAGTTTTAAATTAATCTATAACTATAGCTAAGAATTGAAAAAAAAATTTCAAAAAAAAAAATAAAATTTGTTGCACAGCCTGAAAATATATATGGGATGGCGCATTAAAATAATGTGCCACAAAATGATCAACTCTCGGGGAGTCTCGGTGTTTCTTTGTTTACTTTATACTTAAAGCTTTTAAACTTGCTTCAGTATCTTCTGAATATTGTTTTAAACCTTTAGAATTAACCGACTCTTTTTCAAATATTTGAACAAATGGAACGTTAACTTTCAATTCTCCAATCATATTAAGTGGTTCATCGACACCTTGATACTCAAGTAATTCAAATGTTTGAATTATTATTTATTGTAATAAAGCTTTACCAATTCTAGTTTGTTTTATATATAGTTTATTTCATGAAACCTGATCTTACAGTAGATAAACTTTTGGAATTATACAAAGTCATATTGCTATAACTTATCAGATGAATTACATAATAATTAGAAGTTAATGTGTTAAAAAGCTTGATTAAGCTTCGAAAAGTCGAAAAAGGTATACATAAAAATTTAATTTATAAAAAATGTTAATCATGAATCATTATTGAATAATTTGATTTTTCATCATCTCAATTTGATGAAGATACCTCTGATAAAGATATAAAATTTAAAAGTTTTACACAAAATTGGTAGTATAGATTAAATAGTAGTATAACCACCATCAATGATAATATCCGTACCTTGACAGAAACGTGAAGCATCACTAGCTAAATAAATGTATGCACCAACTAAATCTTCAGGTTTAGCCATTCTACCTTTTGGAATTAATTTCAACCAATCAGCAACTAATTCTTTTGGTAAATCATAAACCATATCAGTTGCAACATAACCAGGAGAAATCATATTAACTCTAGCAAATTTAACCCATTCAATTGCTAAACATTTACCATACATATGTAAAGCAGCTTTTGCAGCATTATAAGGAGTTTGATATTGTGGTATATTAACAATATGAGCAGAAATTGAAGTAGTTAAAATTAAATTACCAAAACCTTGCTTTTTATAAATTTTACCTAATGATCTAGCACATAAATGAACAGCATCAACATCTAAATCAAAAACAGCTCTCCATTTTTTATAAGCTTCATCATCATCTTCAATAAATAAGATATCTTTATCATTCCAAGTAACACCAGCATTAGCAACAAAGATATCAATTTTACCAAATTCTTCTAAAATAGTATCAAAAGTACTTTGAATTGATTTTGGATCAAGTAAATTGACTTTAAAAGCTCTACATTTAATAGAATATTTTTTTTCAATATATTCAATTCTTGATTTAATTTTTTCATCAGGACATGAATTATAATAAAAGATAACATCTGCACCTGCACCAGCATAAGCTTCAACAATTGCTGAACCAATACCTTTTGAACCACCGGTAATGATAGCAGTTTTACCTTTTAATGAGAATATATTTAAACCTTCTTGTTGTGTCATATTGAATTGTTTGAGATATTTGTAGTTAAATAGTCAGTTGATAAGAAAGTACAGTAGAGGGCAGGGCTGTCGGTACTGTTTAGTCGGAGAGGAGTAAAGTACAAGAGTAAAAAGAAAGTAAAGGAAATTGAAAGGTATTTAAACCTTTTGAATGATTCAATTATTGTAGGTACTATCCGGAGAAGTATACAGAAATGGA
This sequence comes from Ambrosiozyma neoplatypodis, assembly GCA_030567495.1. Lineage (NCBI taxonomy): Eukaryota > Fungi > Ascomycota > Pichiomycetes > Pichiales > Pichiaceae > Ambrosiozyma > Ambrosiozyma neoplatypodis. The sequence continues at coordinate 207,419 of JAJLSG010000211.1, read as the reverse complement.
TGCACAAAGAAGTACAAATTAGGAAATAAACCCAGAATATTGAGAATAGGCAAGCTCAAATTTTAAATTCAAACTCCGTTATACCAGCTATTAATTTAATTTAACTGACTTACATTTCTTAGTTTAGACTGATATCAAATAAGTCTGTGACTCTGTGATCATAATCACCTTTTCTTTCAGTTTCTCCAGATTTCTTTCAGATTTCAAATTAAAAGTTGCAAGCCGCATATGCGCAAGCGGCGTAGCGGTAGTAAAAAATGTGGGGAAATTATATCAATGAATTCGAAGAAATTGATTCAACTTGTTGTAGAATTTTTATAATTACAAAGATCAAGTACAGAATTAGTATTAAAATACAACTGTGAATTGTAAGTATGAAAGACTCAGGACAAACTCTTTTTTATTATAATTAATTATAGCTATAATCTTTGAAAACTTCATGCAAAAGACTTGTGAAACAGTGAGTACATGTATAGCTTTTTGTGTTCATTGAACTTTTTGATGATATATCAAGATATGTTTTGTCATTAGGTTATATTATTCTTTTAATTGTATCAGGTTATACTAACAAACGACGGTATTAAACGTTTTTAACACTGAAACAGAAACAAAAAGTTGAAAAAGTTGAAAAAATTCAGCGAATTTGAAAAACGAAAATGAACGAACAAATCAAAAGAGAAACATGGATTGAAAACATATTAAAACCTACTATACAGTCAAATATTCAAATAATTAAATAATTAAAACATGTTACCACTTAAACAGATACCAAGGATAACAGGAATACTGAGACATACTCAAATACGCCCATCAATAAGATCAATATCCTCATTAAAGCAAAAACTAAATGATCCAAATCCATCACAACAATATTTAAAAGATTTAGGTAATCAACCATTACCACCAAATTTACAAGAAGAAATAAATAGATCAAAAGAAGAACAAGAAGAAGAAAAAGATTTAGAAAAGTTTCCAGGTTTTTCAAAAGAAGAAAAAGCTCAAGTTAAAAAAGCAATGAAATCAAGATCATATAAAATGACATTTTATCAAATGTTTTTAATTACATTTATTGGATCTTGTGTTTTAAATATAATGAGAGAAAAAAATCATAGAGATGAATTAGATGATAATTATAAAATAAGGTTTCAAAAATTTGAAAAATTAATTAATGATTTTAAAAATGGTGATGTTTTAATTGAAGATATTGAAAATGAATTTAAAGTTTTAAATGAAAGATTTGAAATTTTTGATTTACCAAAATCTGAATTTAATGGTATTAAAGATTTAGATAAAGCAAAATGGAAAAAAATATATTGTGATTATAAAGGTATTGATTTAAATCCAAAGAAGAAAGAAAAGAAGATTATTGAATCAACAAATAAACAAGAAGATAATGATAATGATAAAAATGATGATGATAAAATTGTTATTCCTGAATATGAACCATCAACAAAACCAAATCATAATAAATTTATTTAGATTCTTTTTTATGTATATTGTACATATATAAATTGCTTGTAAATATACAAAATAAATAAATATAAACTTATTTATAATTAATTGATTAATAATATATCTAAAATATTCTTTTATTATTTTCTTTTTTTATACCTCAAAAAACAAAAGAGTCAAAATTATATAGAGAGAGGTTTTTCAAAAAAAAAAAATAATACATTAACTCACAGAGTAGTAATTGTAAAATACAAAGTGCTAAAGATAATAAAACATGATGAAAAACAAAGAAAAAAAAATAGAGGGAACGAGACACGTAACAGAAAAGAAATTTCAAGTAAAACACAAAGAGTTAAAATAATAATAATAATGATAAAAAGTAAAAGTATAAGGAGAAGAGGAAGAGAAAAATGACATGTAAGTGAATAGATTTTGATATCCAAGCTTGTGGAAAAAAATAAAATAAAAGGCAAAAGATGTATCAAACTTGATCCATGAATTAAATAAAAATGAAAAAATGAAAAAAAATTAAGTAAATAATAATCAACCACTCCAATATCTGTACAATTGTGGAACTTCAAAACTAACAGGTTTCAGATCTTCATCATTTTCATTAGTACTATTATCACCACCTTCAGTATCAGCTTCCAGTATATTTAAATGTTTCTTTGGTGGTTTCAATACGAGATCTCTTGCTTCTGAAACTAATTTTTTAACTTTATTTAATTCAATATTATTAATTTTTGAATCATCTGAAGCTGAATTGATAATATTTTGTTCAAATGATTCAATTGCTTGTAATAATTTTGAACTAATTGAATTAGTTGATTTAAAAACTGCTAGTTTATCTAAAAAGATTTCATTATTTTTTGTATTTAATTGTTTTCTTTGATATTCAAATTCTTTTTCTAAAGCAGTTAATTTTGATAATTTTAAATCAACCATTTTTAATTGATTTTGTATAATACTAACTAATGATTTATTCATTTCTCTTTCTTCATATGTTGCTAAAACATGAGATCTAGCACCAATAATACCAAATGAATTAATTGAAGCATCTTTAATATCATCTAATGGATCATCATTTGATTTATCTTGATCCTTTTCAGGTTTATTTGAATTTAATTTTTCAGTTATTTTTTCATCAATAACTTTAATTGCTCTATTTGAAGCAGCAGCTGCAACTTCAGGATCAACCAATCTAGCTAAAAACGCTAATGTTGACATAATTGGATTATCAGTTGATGAAAAAGTTAAATTAGGAACATATTTTAAAGGACCTAACAAATCTCTATTTTCATCCAAAAATTTATCTTCAATTGGTAATTGTAAGAAACGAATAATACATTGTTCAGGAGTCTTATTACCAACATAGTCAGAAATTGAAAACCAATCATCTCTAAATTTATTTATTCCTTCAAATAATTTCTTTAAATCATCTTCAGACCAACCTTTATCTAAATTAGGCAATATTCTTTTAGTTTTCTTTCTAGGAGGTTGACCATTTTCATTATCACCATTTTCTTTAATTGAATTTCCATTTATTGTTGTTGTTATTTCTGTTGATGTTTCAGTAGTATTACCATTAATTGGATGTTTATTAATAAGACTTTTAATATGAGACATATCAGGAATTTCCATTGGTGGTTTATAAGTTTCAAATGGGAACATACCCCTTGGAGTATCTAAATCAGTTGTAAAATCACCAGTAAAAGGTGGTTCAATTGGAGCAGGTCTTGTTTCTGGATTAACTTGATAATTAATTAAACCCCATTTATCTAAGAATTTATGAACTCTTAATAAAGTACCAATATCACCAACTAAATTTCTTCTAACAGCAGTAAAAGATAAATAATCATTTGGATTTAATCTATAAGAATTAATCATAAAATTTCTATATTTAATGTACATTTCAGGAGTTTTATTTTTATTAAAATTATTAAAAAATTCAGGTAATGATTGTTTTTCAATTTTATGTAATTTTCTCATATTAAACCAACTTGAATAAGAAGGAATAACAATTGTATGAGTTTGTTTTTGTAAATCGTTCATTGAAAGGATTTCAATTTCAGGTTTTTGTTGTTTTTGTTGTGATATAGATGGATCACCAGCACTTATAACAGAAGCAGTTTCTGTATTTGTAGCTGTTTCCATTAATGCATCAGAAGAAGAGCCTTCTTTTAAATCAACAGAAGATAAATCAGGTTTAACTGGAGTTGTGATAATAGTTGGGGTTTCTTTTTGTTGTGCAAACTCATTGTTATTATCATTTAATTTAGGAGCATCAACCATTTGAATATCTTTATCATTATTATTATTATTATTTTCCGGTTTAATAATATTATTTGATTTTTGAGTATCAATTGTTGTTGCTGGAGCAGGAGTAACAGTTTGAGATTCCAATTTGATATCTTTAGTGTTTGAATTGTCATCATCTGAAGATAAAGCATCAGAGAGTGAAGATTCTTCATCAGATTTGGATTTCCCTATACTTAATTGATTATAGGTTTGTGGTTGTGGTTCTGATTGTTCTTGCTGTTGTTCTTGTTGTTGTTTACTTTCGGTATTATTAGCAGTATCGTTTGAATTGCCAGGTAATTGATTCAAATCATTTGTAGCAGAATCATTGATATCTGATTTATCATTTTTATCGTCTGCCATAATTAGAGACTATAAGGAACTGAAATTAGGAATGGAATGGAGGAATATAAGTATTAATTGAAAAGTAAAGAAAAGAAAGAGTCCGTTTTTGAGTAGAGATATGATAAATAGGAGTAGCTAATATACAAAGAATAGATCTTGAAGAACCAGGAAAGGAAAAGTCACGTAAGTCACGTTGAAGATAGGAATGGTTCAATTCAATTGTTTGTTGTTTTCTTGTTGACCGAAATAAAAATTTGAGGCAGCGACGGTCGACGCGGAGCAGACGGGAGGGCGCGTCGATTGTTCTTGGGTAAACAGAGCAGAGCAGATACCTGGTTTATCTTGAAACAGAGACAGACAGACAGACAACAATGTTCAAGAGACTGATAGGTATCTCCAGATTCACTCTGATCTCCACTGCCGCTTTTGGAGCAGGATATGCCATCAATGCCACTGCCTGGCCACACGTTGATATCAAAAATAGAGCTGAATCTCGTAAAGAAACTTTATCAATACTAAATCAAATTCAGAAAACTCCTATATTTAATCAATTACTGTCGGATAATGAATTTGAATCTGTTCCTACTTCTCAATTAATCCCTGAAGCTCATAAACATTATCATGTTGGTCAAGGTTTATTCAATTCTCCAAATCATTTATCAATTGATCCGATTATTTTTTTAAATAGATTAAAAGGTGAAATGTATTCATTTGTTCATTTAGGTAATGAATTAGTTGGTGAAGATGGTAAGATTCATAATGGTGTTATAGTCACTTTACTTGATGAAAACTTATGTGTTTGTGGTTTCAATAAATTACCTTCAAAAAGAGGTGTTACTGCTAAATTATCTGTTAATTTTTTAAATAAAGCTCCACCAAATAGTACAATTAAATTAGTTGCTAAAGTTGTTCAAAACAAAGGTAGAAAAGCAATAATTGAAGGTCATATCGAAACTATACCAACTGGTGTTTTTGAAAAACCTTTAAAAATTGCCAATGCAACTTGTATCTTAGTTGAACCAACTTGGTTCAAATATTTAAATTGGGTTCCTTTGTTTGGATGATTGTCTAAAAATATTAATATCAATATTATTCTTATTTTTAAATTAAATTAAGGAGTTCAAGGTTTATGTTTTTTATTTTTTTGTTTTACTAACTTTTATAGTTATGCTATATGTGTTATGTTATATGTTGTTATGTTGTTATGTATACTTTATGTTATGCTTGTTATTCTGTGTTATTATTAATTTTAGGTTTTTTATTATTATATTCTTTGTTATAATTTTATTCAAATTAACTTTGTAATTTTTATATAGATACCTTTTTATAAATTAAAATTTGACTAACTAAAATAAGAATCATAAACCAATAAATAAATAAACAAATAAGAGCAGTTAGAGAAATTAAACTAAAACATAAATAAAAAAATAAAAAATAAAAAATAAAAGAAATTGGATAATAATAATAATAGTAATTGTTTTTTTTTTAATCATGGCTATATAATATAATCAAATATTTAAAATCTATATAAAATTGTTATTCTCTTTTTTGTATTTTGTTTTGTTTTGTCTTTATTATTCAAAATAAGTCTGCATTATTAAAGAGCATAAGAGTAACTATAACACAAGAATAACAACTTCTTGTACAACAATAAACAAAAGCAAGAAATATAATGAATAAAAAAAATCAGAAATCAAAAATCAAAAATAGAGAATAAAAAATAAAATCACGTAACAAACAACGATAAAGAACAAGAAAAAAAAAAAAAGCAAAGATAAAATAAAAAAATATATTATTCATAAAAGCATAATAAATGTACTTAAAAGATATAAGCTAAAAAAAAATATAACAAAATAAAATAAACTAAGGTAAATAAAAAATAATAAAAAAAAGGGTGTGTAGCAAAGTTAAAGATGCTAAAAGTACATTGTTGTAAACTAAGAAAAAAAATAGCAATATAGCTGATAGTAATAACCAACCAAAAAAAATAAGGAAAGAAAGAAAGAAATAACAATAACGAAGAAAAAAAAAAATACAATAAACAAAGACAGGATGAAATAATTTTGTAAATCAAAAGAGATATTATAAAATAAATTGTAACTGTTTTTAAATTATTCAATATATTATTATTTGGTAACTATGAGTGTTATTATGGTCTCCAGTTATTGGAAATCTTTTCCATGATATTATTTGAATTTTGATTATTTGAACGTGAAAGAATGTTTTCAGAACTTGAAACTAAAGCAGCAATAGAAATCTTATTTGAAGATCCATTATTTGCCATACCAGCAGCATTTGCAGCATTAATAACATTAGCATTAATATTATTATTAGCAATAACACTATTATTGGCATTAGCAGCACCAAGACTATTATTGTTATTATTAATATTTAAAACATTTTTATTAAATGGTTCATGAGGCATAACACGAGATAGATTAACTTGACCACCTTCATTTCTATTGTTATTATTTGAATTCTTATCATTTGGATCAGTTAAAACAACACTGAATAGATTTCTTGGATCAAAGAAAACATTTTCAGTTGTAACTCTAGTTAATGGATTAATTGCAGGATCAACACAAGTTGTTGGTAATAATGAACTACCATCAACTCCAACTAAATTATTTAAAATCAATGATCTCTTATGTCTATCAGCATATAATGCATAAATACCAGTATAAAAAAAGTTGTTTGATGGAGTTTTAGCAGCTTCACCTCTTAAAATTTCTAATGATGCAGTAACAACTTCATTTGCAGGTCTATTGATTGCTGGATCGCTTGAATCAACAAAATAAAGCATTGTTTTAGCAGTATGGAATAAATACATAACATCACGAGATGAAATAAATGGCCAAGTATTATGATTTCTGGTCTTACTAATAATTTGATAACTTAATAAAGCAGATTGAAAAATGATTCCCCATGATGGATAATAAATCTCTTGCTTTAAATTTCTTGATCTCCGTATATTTGCTGAATGAATATTAATTAGTAACATATAATAATTGACTGAGATAAATGCAGAATAAATGTTTTGAGTTCTTTTATCATGTAATTTAAATTGAAATTCTTCTGGTAATTTTTCAAACCAACTGGCCAATAAAATATCACATTCTTTAACAACATGAACACATCCTAGATTCTGTTCAGCTAAAATATCAGCTTCTTCTTGCTTTCTAAAGATATAACCAGCTAATTCAGCAAAATTGGAAGCTTCAATCATAAAACCTTTTGTTGAATCAGATAAATCTGTATCATATCTAAAATCTTCTAAAATTAATTTTGGTAATCTAATTGAATCAACATCAAAAATACGTGGTTTACCAGATGATAAACTTAAAAAGGTATCTTGCTGAAATAAATACCAAAAGATTTTTTTAGCAGTACAAGAATCAACTTGACCTCTACAATTTGGTGGAATTTGTCTTTGTAAACCTAATGAATTAGCTTTAATTGATGCAATATCGCACCAATATAAAGGAGATTTTTTTTCATAAGGACCTTTCTTTAAAGTTGGATTATCAGTTGGTCTAACGTAACCTAATAAAATCATAGCTTGAAAAGAAGCAATTGGATTAACTTCATAGAAATTGGATAATAGTAAAGCAGCTCTTCTATATAATAGCATTGTAACTTTATTTTGAGCTTTTCTTTGTTGATCATGAATACAAGGTTCATTAATATCTCTTGAACCAGTTGTTAAAACAGCTTGTAATAACAATAAAGAAGGAGGATTATTTAAATCTTTATATTCATCCAAAAATTGATCTTTATTAATAATTGGAATACCAGGATGAACACGTTTAAAATATTCAGTAATATATAAATCACAAAGATCTTTTGAAGGTAAAGAAAAGCAACCTTCATCAGCTAAGAATTTTAGTTCTTTCTCATTAACTAAACCATCAGAAGCTAAAGCAGCATATGTTTCATGTTGATTTAAATCAGATTGACGATCAGCTCCAGTAACAATACTATTAAAAATTTCAGTTTCACCAGGAACACCACCAATTTCAACTGTATAAGCGTCGGCATTTCTAATATAAATAGCCATCGATTCTATAACCATAACAGGATCTAATCTGATAGTTGATAATTTTTCAACATTAGTCTTTTCAATTAATTGTTTTAAATTCTCATGAATTTGATACTTCTTAATTCTTTTCTTTCTTTTATATAATTCACACTTCAGGCCTAATTCAGCACAATTTGAACATTTTTCACCGTCTTCTTTTGAATCTAAATCACATTTAATTTTTCTTTGATGGCAAATAATACAAGCTTTTGATGATCTTTTAGCTTTTTTAGCAGGAGCAGAAGCAGAAGCAGAAGAAGTTGTTGAACCATCATTATTAGTTTGTTCGGGTTCTTGTTGTTGAGGTGGTGGAGGGAGTAAATTAGTACCTTTTTGAGCTTGGTTTTTATTATTATTTTTGTTATCTAAATATTGTTGATCTAAAGCATGTTGATGTAAAGACATAAAACTTGGAGTGGTATTATAAGAAGATTGAGTGTTTGTTGAATCATCTGCAGCACTTCCTTGGTTATCGGAACGATTTGAACTCATTGAATAGATAAAATAATTGATTGAGAAAAGATGATAGATATAATTATTGTTTTTTGGAATAAAATAATTGATTATCCAAGGATCTGAACGGAAGAAGTGTTTTTGAAATACGACGTGAGTGAAATTCTCGTCGGTAACAAATATGGGAATAAAAAAAAAGTGAGGAAAAAAAGTAAAGATCTAATTTAGTTTAGAGAGGTAGAGGCAAACCAATTTCCAATGGATGATATTGTTGTTGTTTGGTTTGATATGAAAGGATATATGATTGAATGAATAAGGTAATCACAGTTGATTATAGAGGGAAAGTATAAATCAAGTAAGAAACAGAATATACCCTGTAAAAAAAAAGGAAAAGGAAATTATGTGTTTGCTTCAAATTGCGGAAAAACTCGTCAGTCCCAATAGAATTTGGTAATATAGAGTTAGATGAGTTTGAATAAAAAGTAGTGGCAACTGATTGCTGAACTATATATCTTCTTTCTGTTGAAAACAAGGATGATAAGAAGAGAAAGGAGAGGTAAAGGAGGAAAAGAGAGTTGTTGTTGTTGAACTTAAAATTAAAATGATTTCTGGTTTCTGGTTGGCAGCGGGAACTGGAAGTGGAAGTGGGTGGCGCACGACAGGTGCGGTTGTATCCGGACGGGTCCCGGACAGGGAGATGCGGTCCATGCGGCATTTCCCTTGTGAGTCTGCGGCAGAGTGTCTATAATCGGTGGAGTCTCTCACGTGGCTACCAAATTATAACAAAATCCGCAAAGTTATCTTCATTCATACCTTGAGTTTGGAGCAATATATAAGCATGTATATTTTCTTTCATCCTTCAACCTGGCCGGGTAAGGGTAACCAAGAATGATGAATATATTGAGTAGTGATATCGATAATTGAGATCGACCCTGGTCCCTGTCGGGCCTGTCCTCAATCTTCCAAAACTCCAAAACTCCACCATGTAACCACGGCCTTCGGAGCTTTTTTTAGCGCGCCACAGATCGGACGCAGGCGTGCCCCGCACAATATTGCTCGATTCCCGATAATTATACCGTGACTTTGCCGAACTTATTATAAAATTTGGCAGCATTAATTTTAATTTTATGGCTATATACAGCCTATATGAGAGAGCTATAGGACAGCTTATAACGTATACGTATAACCTAAATGTCATCGATCTCATAATAGTTCAGAATTAAAGGGTTGTAAGTTATAAAAATGTTATATAGTTCAGTGTACGTGCGTTATATGATGAAATAATGACACCAAATCCAAATCCATTCGTTCATTGGCCAAGTAAATATGTAAGAATAAAGAATTAATTTCTCCTTATATGTATAATTCAATTTCTCCTTATATAATTATAACTTTTTTTTTATCGATCAGTTTATATAATTTACTAAAGTTTGAATTTTGTCTCGATATTATAAGATTCATTTTAAATCAATATATTAATATTGATGATTTTATAATTGATATATCGATTGAATTTGAAAATTAATTATAATATTTAAATATCAATTTTCAATATAGATTTCAAAATTCAAATGATCAAATCTTATACACGGATTAACTATTAACTATAAAGCGAAATTAACTGCATGTAAGTAAAAACTATAGGTTATTTAAACTCTTTAAGGAATATAATTATAAGGTCATTTCAACAATTTTAATTAATAATTTAATATTAAATTATGAAATTAATTAAATATGTAGCTAGGCCAGCGCTTGTATATACACTATAGCTGTTATAAATGTAATGTTGTAGAAATCTCTCTCATTTTCATGATTTGATCGAGGAGTTAAAGCTTTATATACATGATATATGTACTTGATGACTTAATCAATTGAATATATGACTAATGTTCCTTAATAATTAATAGTGAAACTATGGAATACAACTTCCGCTTCATAATTGATGAATCTTAGAATTAAGTTATATGTTATTAATTTTTCTTTTAATTCATAACTGTACGTACGATATATAATAATTTCACCCAGTTTGAATTAACTCATATTCATATGATTCCATCAACCAACTACTTACTTTTAATTAAGCATATATATACAAACTGTGAAAGCTATATACTATACCTCTATAGCTATAGCTGTGATAAAAATTCATAAAATCAAGTTCTATACTTTCGATCGATACCCTGTATCTGGCTTGTTTGTCGGCAGTTTCTCGTTCGTGGTACCAAGTAAGAGTGCAGGATCACCTTTCTTTTTTTTCCGGACTTTTTCCGAAGATAGCAGCCGCTGCGGCGTCCCTTGGCGTCTAAAAATTAATTAATTGTTATCTTATATATAATTTCATTAAATTATTTTCATTATTTTCATTATTTTCATAATAATTAACCTGTTTTCCAGTAAACTGTCCATATATAATACATTTAATGCCACTTAATTGATTTATATTAAACTAAATTTGAGAAATTAATTGGTGATTTTCGAAGTTTCGCTCGATCGATGATGTTTTACAAACTTTATGTGTGTATATATATAAATTGAATTAATTAATTTATAATTAATTATAAAGAATTAAGCTGTTAAAGAGAGCCTAATTAAAAGTATAATTTACTTGTTAATAAAACGGTATACTTAAAACGTGATAATTTAAGTTGTTTAATTAACGACCAGATCGACTGTAATTGTGTGTAAATTGAATGAATTCAACTTTTCAAATTAATGAGTTATATATTAATTATAATGAACTTTATCAATTTAGAACGAGCTATATATATAGACTTTAATTAAGTAAATTAAATTAATCAAATTATAAGCTCTATATAGCTAGCTATATATAATATTGATCGATCGATATATATGTTTTTTTTTTAACATAATTAACAAGTATATGATCACCATATGAATCATATATATGAGAGTAGGCGCAATGACAGTCACATCACATGGTTGTAGACAAAAATCAGCTATATATAGCTTATGGTTGAGGGATAATTGAATGACATATACAGAATCGAATTATAAGTAAAGACAGCTAGATCGAAGAATAAATATTGTAGCTGATATAAAAAAGAATTCGATCCTTCTTTCAAATCAAAATTTAATTTTACGTAAGCTGTGAGGCTCACTTCAATTTTTTGAGGTTTGAGAAATTGAGTGAAAGAATTTAAGAAACATGGGTTAAATTTGTTTATTTATATGTTTACAATTAATTTGAAATAATTATATACTTCATTAATTAAATTCAATTAAAAATTATGAGTCTTAATGATTCACATAGTGATAAATTTATGGAACAATTTGGTTCTAATAAAAAAACAATTGATGAAAATGAAAAATTAGATTTAAAAAGACAAGAAATAGTAATTGATTATAATAAAAAAATATTAGAAGAAACATTAAAAGAAAATTTAACAAGACCAGTTAATGTGAGGCAAGTTAATATAATTGGTGCTGGAAATAATTTCAGAGATAAATTTTTAGCAAGACAATTACAACCATTATTAAAAGAAAATAATTCATTAAATTTAGAGAAATTTTTAAAAAATGTTGATAAAACAACTTATAATTTTACTAAAACTGGTACAATACAAAATATTGGAATGGATTTCCAATTGATTAAAAATAAATATAATTATAATTGGCCAAATTCATTAGATTTAGTTACAAATATATCAATTAAGCCAGTTAATAAATTTTTTATGAAAGTTGGTACAAATATTGGTAATGGAGAAGGTGATGGATATGTTACAGTACAATGGAAAAATATACTTGGAGGAGGTGAAGTATTGAATTTAGATACAAATATAACATCAAATAATATAGGTGCTAGAAATAAATCACAATATTTAATTAATTTTACAACACCGATTTTAAATAATCCAAATTATAAATTTGATTCAATGTTTTATCATTCATCAAGATTTATTGACTATACAACATATCATGAACAATTAATTAATGGAATAACAAATAAAATATCAACAAATTATTTAACATTTGAAGAAAATTTTAATCATTCAATTTCATTTGAAAATTTAATTAGAACAATTAAATTAGGTTATAGTCCAAATAATTATAGAAATAATTCATTAATTAATGATTATTTTTTATATAATTCAGGAGATTCATTAAAATCAAGTTTAACATATAATTTATCACATGATACAAGAGATTATTTAATATTACCAAAAAAAGGACATTTTTTCCAATCATCATTAGAATTATCATTATTACCAGGTAGTAGATTCATTAAGAATCAATTACAAATAACAAAAGCAATTTCATTACCAATTAAAGAATCTATATTGAATTTAAATTTTAAATCAGGTTTAATTAAATCATTACAAAATGATTCAATTCATCCAATGGATAAATTTCAATTAGGTGGATCTAATGATATTAGAGGATTTTTAGTTTCAGGACTTGGGCCAAAACAAATGGGTTTATCAATTGGTGGTGATTTTTATTATTCATTTGGTTTAAGTATGTTTAATAAATTACCATTTTTATCAAATGAATCAAATTTTAAATTTCATAGTTTTTTAAATGGTGGTAATTTAATAAATTTATCAAAATCAAGTAATAATAATGAATTAATTGAATCATTAAAACAACCTAGTATAAGTACTGGATTTGGTATTATTTATGCTCATCCTTCTGCTAGATTTGAATTGAATTTTACAATTCCAATTCATGCACATCATGGAGATGATTTAAGAAGAGGTATTCAATATGGTATTGGATTATCATTTTTATAAAGGAGATTATATCTATCTTTTTAGTTCTTTGTATATAAATTTTAATAATGTACTAGTTTAATAATATATATGACAAATTAAAATATAAGCAAGTTAAAAATGAAAAAAAAAAAAAAAAAAAAAAATCATATACACAAAATGAAATAAAGAGAATATTATTATTAAAAGCCATCATTTTCTCTTTCTTTAATCCAATTTAAATGAGATTTAATAACTTCAGGTATAATAATTGACTCTATATCAACATTATTATTTTTTTGATCTTCATTTAATTTAATCCAATCATTTGAATTTTCAGTAACAAACACAACTTCATTTTTTCTTGATTGTAATAAATTACCAATAACTAATTGATGATTATATCTTTTTAAAGCTTCTTTTGCCTTTTTAATTAGAATTGAATTATCAGTTTCTAATTTAAATGAAACAATCATTGCAACAGGAGCCCAAGAATCAACTAATCTACTTAAGAATTTTGGAACAGGTTCTAAATCAACAACTAATTTACCACCAGATTCTCTTGATTGAATTTTATGTTCTGGAATTCTTGATGAAGGTAAGAAAAAATCCGAAACTGCAGCAGCTAAATAAAATAAAGCATTTGTACCAATAACTGAAAGTTCTTGAGCAATTAATTTTAATGTGAATAAATATTGATGAACAGTTGTAAATGGAACTGATAATAATAAATTATTTTCTTTTGCAATTCTATATTTTCTTAATAATATTAACATTTCATTTTGATATTTATCATTAATTTCAACTTTTTCACCATTTTCAGATTGAATCATATAATCCAAGAAACAATTTGTTGTATGTGAATAATGTCTTGAATAAGGTAGTAAAGAGAATTCACGATGTAAGAAAATAACAGCATAACCATTTTCTAAGAAATATTCAGCTGAAGTTGCACCTCTTGTACCAGCACTAAAATTATCAATAAATCTAACAGTATTATTTTCCAATGGAACGGTTGTACCACCTGAAGTAACCAAGACGATTTTTCTATTTTTTAAATTATGAAAGTTAATGAATTCAGCAACATTACTTGATATTTGAGATAGATAAGTTGGAGGTTTATGAAATTTGAAGTAGTTATCTTCATCGATTGATTTTGCAGCTGGGAAATCGGGTATGGATCTATCAATTGCTGAGTTGGTGTCTGGTATTGAGGTATGGACACGATTTATTGAGTTATCTGAGGACATTAGGGAGAGTATGGTGCAAGAAGCAGAGATAGGTTTCTGTTGATGTCTCTCTATACCCAACATAAACCTCTGCCATGCCAGACCCTCGCTCACCAGCCTCCCGCGCCGCCCGCTCCACCGCCGCCTCCCGCGCCCCTCCCGCCTCCGCGCGCTCGTAACCGCCCACAACCTGTCGACACGCCGTCGACAGTCGCACTAATAAAAACTGCCTCGAATCTAATTTAGATCGATCTGCAACTTTTCCCTTTTCGTTTTCTTCATTTCCATTTCCATTTCCATTTTCATCTTTCTTCAACACGTATATATATATTTTGCAATTTCCTTTCCTCTTCCTTCACTCCTTTCCTCTTTCCTCTCTGCTCTTCTTGACTTCTTCCCATCTTTGTCTCCTCGCCAGTCTTGTCTTGTCTTGTCTCTCTTTATTTAAGTTTTTCTTATTCAATTCATCCTATTACCATTACCATTAAACCCTTTTTTCTTACAAGGCTAAAAATCTAAATTTATCATTTTATCATTTTTTTGCCCTTACTATTATAACTGCTATTATACCCTTTAAATTTAAATTCATATATCATCATATCAATTTATTTTATTTTTCAACATCTTTACTAAACACTTAACGAGCTTATATTTATCAATTATCTCATTTTTTGTTGTTTCTAGCTTATAATTGCATTACATTAATTTTTAATTACATATAAATATATCAACAATAATTAAATTTATTATATATAACATATAACATAATATAGATCATTTTAAATCCTTTTTTTTAATTCAATTCAATTCGATTAATAAACAAAACTAATTTTAATATCATTCATTCATTATAATAATGTCAACTGAACAACCTCAAACTCAACAACAACCTCAACAGGTTCAACAACAACAACAACAGCAACAACAAGTTGATGATCAACAACAACAACAACAAAATCAACAACAATTAAATGTTGCTAATGCTGTTGAAGGTGGCCGTGAAATGTCAAAAACTATCATTTATGTTGGTGGTGTTCATAAATCTGTTACTGAATCAATGTTAAGAGATTTATTTTCTTCTTTAGGTTCCCAAATTCAATCAATTAAATTATTATATGATAAAAATAATCCAGGTTTCCATTACTCTTTTATTGAATATGATAATAATCAATCTGCTGAAAATGCTTTAAGAGCTTTACAAGGTACTATATTAGCTGATTATCCATTAAAATTAAGTTGGGCTTTCCAAACTCAATCAACTAAACAAGGTGAATCTTATAATTTATTTATTGGTGATTTATCTCCTGAATTAGATGATGATGCTTTAAATTTAGCTTTCTCTCAATTTCCATCCAAAATTCAAGCAAATGTTATGTGGGATATGAAATCTGGTAGATCTAGAGGTTATGGTTTCGTCTCTTTCAGAGATTTACAAGATGCTGAAAAAGCTTTACAAACTATGAATGGTGAAGTTTTATCTGGTAGAGCAATTAGATTAAATTGGGCTGCTCATAAAACTGGTCAAAACTTAAATGGTCAACAAAATGGCCAACAAGGTCCACCAGGTTTAAATATTAAACATCATAATAATAATAATAACAATCATAACCATAACCATTTAAATGGTAATTCTGGTCCTCAATCTTTACATCAAAATTTAGGTAATATTCCAATCAATAATAATGTTAATGGTGTTCCAGGTGGTAATCATTTATTAAATCCAAATGGTCAAATTAACCAAAATCAAAATGGTAATTCTCCAAATGGTTCTCAAATTAATAAAAATCAACCACAACAAAATGGTCAACAACAACCTCCTCAATCTTATGAAATGATTTTAAGACAATCTCCAAACTGGCAATGTACTGTTTATTTAGGTAACTTAGCTCATTTTACTACTCAAAATGATTTAATTCCTTTATTACAAAACTTTGGTTATATTGTTGATTTCAAATTTCATCCTGAAAAAGGTTGTGCCTTTGTTGGTTATGATTCCCATGAACGTGCTGCTTTAGCTATTTTCCAATTATCTGGTTTTACAATTAATGGTAGACCTTTGAAATGTGGCTGGGGTAAACAACAAAATAATGGTCCAAATCCAATGAATTATATGTACAGAAGATAATCATTATAATTTGTTTTAGTTTTGCGTTATAATTGTTTTGTTTTGTTTTTTTTCTTGCTTTTTTATTAGTTCATATTTTGCACAAAAAAAAAGTATCTTTTTTTTCACTCCCTATTTTTGTTATCAATTTGTTTTCATGTGTTGTTTTATTAGTTGCTATTATACATACTTTATCATCCATGTTTTTTTTTTTCAACTATTTTTATTATTTTATTATATCAATTTTATTTTTTTAGTCTTTTAGTTTTATTGCTTAATTTCTCTTATTCTTTTTTTATTTTTAATGAAATGATGTTTTTTAGATTATCTTTCTTTTATACTTTTTGTTGTCTCTCCTTTCATATAATAGCTGAGTTTCTCCTTTTTTCTTTATTATTATCTTTTTTTAGTTAACTACTTACTTGTTTTTATTTTACTTGATTTGATTTTTATTTTATCATATCTTTTTATTATATATCTCTCTCTCTCTCCTCTCTTCTTTTTTTATAGTTTTTTTATAATTATTATTATCTTTTATTTTATTTTATCTTATCTTATTACTCATATGTTTTTTTCTTTGTTGTATTCTTTTTTTTTCACAGTCATTTAAAACTATATAAAAAAGAAAAAAAATCTATACAACTCTTACAAAAAAATTATAAATACATGTACATGTAAATAAATTGTAAGCTTAAAAAAATTTTAATTTAAAACATTTTCTAGAAGTTGTTCTAACTTCTAGCTTATAATTATTTTTACGTACTATGAATATGAGACATACTTAGAAGTCAAGTAGCTCATCTAGAACTTGATTTCTTGAAATCAACTACTTTCCCCCCTTATACATTCTGAGTTTCACTTTCACAATATAACTCAATATGCAAATTAACGATTATAGCTACATGCATGTATATAGTAATATTAATGTTTTAAGTTATCTATAATCCAAGCTAAAGAGGGTGAAAGTTTGACGTAAAACGTAGATTGAAGCTAGACATAATCAAAAAATTATTTTTAATTTTATTAAGGGTAATTCTTAATTGAATCTTCTAATCAATTAAATTATAAATTAATTCAATTCTTGATTTTTTTCAGCTGTACTGTACTGTAAGCCTGTAGATTCTGTAATTAATGTTCGGGATTCTAAGATTTTGGATTTGAACATTGAAGATCAATCTAGATTAAATAAAATTGCAATCCCCATTTAATATCTAATATTTAATCAAGTTATATTAATTTCAACATTTCATCATAATTCAAATTCAGAAATTATCGTACGCACAGTGCACACAGAAATTCTTTCTTTCAGCAATTTAATTTTTCAAATTCTTAAATTTTCATATAGAACCAGCCAGAATTAATTGAATTTTAAAGGGAGCTAGAATTTAGTTCTTTCATATGGTGTATATATAGTGAGCTAAAAATATATAGACTGCATTATAGTTAGTCCGTGTTATATATGTACGTGTACGTACGTGTCAATTAAATCAATTACAGGCAGGTTTAAATCGTTTTTTAATAGGCGGGTTCGATCTAAATCTTCACCAAATTAAGAAGTATATAGCGCTAGCTGATTGATTACTTCAATTTTAAAAACGTACGTACGTAGAGAATTGAATTGATTGTGCAATTTAATATAGAGTCTTCATAAATTCTAATTGCAAGATTGACATATCAAAAAATTAAATTAATGTATAAATTGGATTAACCAATTAACCAAATCAAGTTAAATTGAGATCCAAAATAAGTTAGCTCGTATAAATTGATACACAAAATTAATTTGGCAGGTGACCGCAGGTCGTTTTTGACCCAGATGTTGTCGACAATTAATTTTCAATTTTTTGTATATGCTCGGCTCAGCTGATCGAATATACTTGAAAATAATTGGCCAGTGTTTGAGAATTGTTTAATCCTGGCCGGGTTTTATTATCCTGATCCTGTCATACGTACGTACGTGGACTAAATCTATAGAGAATTAAATATTCAGACTCTTCAAGAGAAAGAGAGTTGATGATGATGATATATATGCTCAAAAACTAATTCAAATGATGGTTGATACTGATCGAACTACATATATATATAGATAATCGTAAAATATTAGCTATATAGGGTTAATTCAATCTTATAGGAAAACTGTTTTCTGCATCGATCAAAAACTTTCTAAAAATAATATTAATTAATCCGGATTAAGTCTGGGTTTTAAAAATACTTTTTGATATATATATATACATTTGAGCCATAATTTGATGTGTTTCATAACCGGCCTGATGTCCGGTTTCCTTCATTTTTAATTTTTGGTTTTATCAACTTTTATTAAGTTTTTTGTTAATTTATGAACTTAATTCATATATCATTTATTTTTGAATAGTTTTCAACTTTTCACTTATATATACATGTATATATGCATGTATACATGTATTTACTTTAGTTACATAATAACGGTGAATCGTGTGTACAATTTTGATTATAGTGATATATTCTAGTCACTCTTTAGTTTATAGCTAAATTAATAAAACGGTTATAACCGGCACATTAAAATAAAAAAATTAAGGGTCCTGCCCTATATATAAGCTTAAAGTCTTAATTCTATATAACTCTTATATATATCATATTAATTTAGTTTCGGTAATTACTTTAATTGTTTATAATTTTAACAATTTCTCTACTATATTTACAAATTAATATAAGAATTATACCAGACTAGTGTTTAATAATATAACGTAAACTCATGTACAAACAACAAAGGAATTAGAAAATACAAATAAACAAATTTAGATTCATATCGCAATTAAAATACAATTTCCAAAATTTTCAAAAAAACAACAAAATAAAAACAAATTGAATTTAATCAATTAATTACCAACCACCAGGTCCACCACCAAATCCACCACCTTGACCTCCACCAAATCCACCACCTTGGCCACCACCAAATCCACCACCTTGGCCACCACCAAATCCACCACCAAATCCACCTCCTCCAAAACCACCTTGGCCACCAAATCCACCACCTCCATGATTTCCTCCTCCAAATCCACCATGTGAAGGTCTACCACTTGAAGGTCTACCAAATAATCCACCAGCAAGACTTCCCATTCCACTAGAACCATATCCACTACTATAACCTCCACCATAATTACTTGAATGTCTACCAGAGGAGCCACCAAGTAAAGATCCAACAAGACCACCACTTGATCTACCTGATCCACCCATTAAAGAACCTAACATAGCTAAACCTGAACCACCTCCACTTGAATAGCCACCACCATAACCACCATTATGGTTATTTGAACTTAAAAGTGACATTGCAGCACTACCCAATAAACCTCTATCAGTTGAACCAGTAGCAGTAACTTGTTCTTGATGTTTAGTCATATCAACACCTTGCTGTTGTAAATAATCAGCTGCTTGAGTCATTTTTTCTTCAGAAGCAGTCGCATGAGCAGCTTCAGTTGGTAATTCCCAAGATGATTCACCTGTTAATAAATTGATATAAAAGTAACATTTGTATTCCTATATAAGATAGTTAGTTAGTATTAGAATTGAAAATTAATTGTGTTGGGGCCCTTGGGGAGAACCCCGATGGCAAAGCAATTAGACATACTTCATCCCATTGAGCAGACCATCCTTCTGGAAGCTCTGGAGCTTGAGGTCTCTGTGTCTCTGACATTAATTGAATTTAGTTATTAGAGAGTAAAAATACTTATATACTTCAAATTTAGAAGAAGTAGAAATATACGAGTACTACGTTATCAAAAAAAGACGGGAATTAAGTGCAGTTTTATAGTTGTATGAATTTCAGTTGCAACTTGCACAGCCCGGAAGAGGCCCCAGATTTTCTCATATATCCGTTCCGCTCTGTGTGACTTGCATGGCCTCTTCAATACATGTAGTACTACAATTACTAAAACTCATTTAATGTCTAATTCAGGTCAGTTCAAGTGATATATATACTCAATGGTATCAATGATGTGTATACGTCATCTGTGCTATGCGATTATAAGTTTCGATTGGGAGTCACTGGACCTTTGAACTATTCATATTAAATGGTTTCTCTTACATGTACCTTGCAAGGCTTGCATATACGTAGTAAGTTAATATAGTTTTAAAAATACGATACATGTACTTTAAATCTCTTTATTGAATTATTCAAGTTAGTCGATATGGTTTCTTAGGTCTGTTTGAACTTTACACCTGTAAAAGGTTCAAAAAATGCTGTACATGTAGCAGATAAATCAAAATGAAGAGAATACCGAATCTACAAACACTTTACAGTTTTTTGAACATACTTATAACCTTTGAATTAATATCCAAATAGTCAATCAACTATATCTACATCTACATTATCAATTTGAAACAAAAATCACAGATTAGGAAAAAAAAGCATCATTATAATTTATATTTAAAAACAGCATTAAAATTCAAAGAGAAAGATAAAAATAACAATAAATTGAAAAATATTAAAGGTATCTACCATCTACCACCTCTATCGTTTCCAAAACCACCTCTACCTCCTTGTTGACCACCAAAACCACCTCTACCTCCTTGTTGTCCACCAAAACCACCTTGACCACCTGGACCACCTGGACCACCTGGACCACCAAAACCTCCTTGTTGTTGGTTAAAATCACCTCTACCTCCTTGTTGGCCAAAACCACCTCTACCTCCTTGTTGACCACCAAAACCACCTCTACCTCCTTGTTGTCCACCTGGACCACCAAAACCACCTGGACCACCTTGTTGGCCACCAAAACCACCTCTACCTCCTTGTTGTCCACCTGGACCACCAAAACCACCTCTACCTCCTTGTTGTCCACCTGGAGGACCTTGAGGTCTTCCTTGTGGTCTACCTTGTGGTCTTTGATTATTTTGTTGATATCCTTGATTAGAATTTTGTTGATAACCTTGATTATAGTTTTGTTGTTGTTGTTGATGTTTATTTTTATCACTACTATGCTTCGTAATTAAACCAACAACGGCAGCAGCACCAGCAGCACCAGCAGCACCAATGGCAAATTTCCCTAAACCTTTATTATCACTTGATTCTTCAGTTGTAGCATCTTCTTTTGTAGAATCGGATGAAGTTTGAACATTTGAAGAAGTATTATCTGAAACAGCAGCAACAGGAGCACTGGATTCATAACTTGCAGCAGAAGCAGTTGAATTTGAAGTTTCAACTTTAGAATCAGTACTAGCAGAAGCAGCTTTAAGTGGTAATTCCCATTGACTTGCACCAGTAATAGAATTAACATAAAAGTAAGTTTTATATTCTTCATCGTATTGAGCAACCCAACCTTCTGGAACAGTAGGTGGCGAGGGAGTTGTAGTATCAGTCATTTTGTTGTGTTTCTTTTATATGTGTTTAGTATATGGAAAGAAAAGAGACATTTCATTTTTAAGAAATGAGGAAATGTTGGCCCTTTTATAGTTAAGAGTAAATTTATGAAATTGAATGAATTCGTTTATAGTTTAGTTTTTTAAATCCGGCTAAGCAGATTGTTTGTTTGCATGAAAATGATGAAATCAAATCAGCGTCTCAGACAGTCAGACTCTCTCAGTATATACGTTAATTAACCCAAAGATTAATGATTAAACTTTATTCTATATAGCTGCATGGTATATAGAATTGAATTATCATCAATTGATTTGTATCAAAAAAACCATGAATTGTGGAGAAATTCACAGAATTTCAGAAATATTAACGAAAGAACATTCTATGATTCGCCGCAGTTTCCCAGTTTCTCGGCTATGCAGAATTGGGTCACCGAAATATCAGATCCTTGAAAGTTGAAATCCCGGTATCAAATGATGAATTTCAAATCATGATTCATATATATATGACAGTGATCGAGTATGAGTCGATTTGGATAAAAGTTTTCAACTCCTAAATTGTAGTTAACTCAATATTAACGGGCAAAATCATATGTGACATGATATTGATTAGATAGGAAAAGAAATTTAGACTAGACAAAACCTGTTCACCATCTACTACATAGCTAGATTCCAATTCCGATTCAAAAAGCACAAACCATTTCAAAAAATTCACAAATGGTATGGTTTTGAAAGTTTTGTGACAGATAATTTGTGCTAGCTGTGCACCAATAACTTTATTGAAAAACATGTGAAAGTCATGTGATGCTTACGTAAATCTCAGTTTCGTGCGTGTTTTCACCGCTTTAATAGGAAAGTCACTCACATTCGACTAATTTCAGCTTGCCGAATACAGTAATTAGGACGGGTAACCACAACATTTTCCCTGCTGCAGCAAGTACAACATTTGCAGTGTCGTGGGGTTTATTTTGAGATACATGTACTTTCAACGAATCCGAATATACTTATTGATCAGTGGGTTATACCTTCTAAATACACTTACACAGTAGTTCTAAACCCCCGAAAATAATATCATAAAGTTATTTCAAAGACATAAGAGACATTATATTTTATATATGTCTATCAAATGAGTGGATTTAACAATCTTAAATTATCTGAAAAACATTTTGAACCACGTTTGAAAACTGGAGAAGCAATTGAACGTGTTACAGTATTATTACAGGATAAACAAACAACAGCAACAATTTATCCAATTTTCAATCCTTCTGAAATACCAGACAACTTACTATATTTTCTAGTTCAAGAATATAATGATGAAATTTCAAGAGGTGAAACACAACCTTTTTTAGAACATTTAACATTAGATGAATTTAAAGATTATTGGTTTAGTCAATTTGGTGCAATTATGACAATTGGAGATGATTCTAAATTAAATGAAGATTTATCAATTGTTGATTGGTCAAAAACATGTTGTGGTTATTTTTTTATTAAAACTTGCTTTCCTGGT
Source organism: Ambrosiozyma neoplatypodis (assembly GCA_030567495.1). Taxonomy (NCBI): domain Eukaryota; kingdom Fungi; phylum Ascomycota; class Pichiomycetes; order Pichiales; family Pichiaceae; genus Ambrosiozyma; species Ambrosiozyma neoplatypodis. The sequence goes on along the minus strand of JAJLSG010000211.1, from coordinate 183,916 downwards.
AGATCATCACATATTTGTACAACTAATTTCTTAGTTAATGCAGGCATTAGAAATAAAGGTATTGGAACTACATTAATTGAATGTTTTTTAACTTGGGCTCCTAGATTAGGATATTCTATTGCTCATATAGAATTAATATTTGAAACTAATAGAGCTGCTATACATTTACTAGATAGATTTTATTTTAGAAAAACAGGAATGATTAGTGGTGGTTTGTTAGGAAATAATAACGATCAACAAATTAATGCATTAACTTATGGTAGAGATTTAGATTATGGGGACGCAGAAGTGACAAGCAAATTTGAAATGATTAGACAATATTTAATAACTGGAAATTATCATAAAAATGCAACTAAAGCTGAAAAATCAAGAATAAGAGCTGCTTGTTCAAGTTATAAAGTTATTGGAGATAAGCTATATATGAAAGGTAGAGAAGTTATTGATGATCCTGAACAACAAACAGAAATAATTAAGACATTACATGAAGAAAAACATATTGGTATTAATAAATTATCATCTTTAATTTCTGAAAAATATCATTGGTTAAAGATTAAAGAAACTATAATTGCTGTTGTTAGAGACTGTGAAGCATGTAAAAGGAGTATTTATAGACAAAATACAAGAAAAAGACTCAAAACTCCAACTACTCAACCACCTGCCATATCTACAGAAGTTGATGATAATTCAATTGGAGAAGTTAATGCCGCCATTGCAGTTGCTGCTGCTGCCGCTGTTACAGCTAATATTAATTCTAATGTGCATGTTAATGTTGATAATCCAGATTATGATATTACTCAAAACTCTGATTTTGATCATACACCCGTTGATACACCATATCCAGGAATTCATTATGATCATTTAGAGCTTGAAGATTCAAATATAAATGAAGTTGTTGAAAAAATAGTTGCACACCATCATCATACACAGAGAACATCAAACATTCGTGATTTGGTTGATAGACCAACGATAAATGAGACAATGCCCAAGAATTCTCCTTCAACTTCAACCGGTGTACATGTAGAAGTTCCAAATCATTTCAATGCATATACAACAGATTATAATCTTAATATGGATCACTTTGATTATAGTGACGAGGAAGAAGTGGATAACAATGTTCCAGTGGTTCATCGTCATCATAATCATGATTTGGAAGATGACAGAATTTCAAATTCTGAATCAGATAACAGGGAACATCCTCCTGGTCTTTCAGGCGAAGTGGGACAGCCAACGGAAGAAGATATTTTGGCTAGAGTTTTTTTGGAACACGACGACGATAATGATAAATAATTAAGCAATTTAAGTACGTAACTAACTATAATTTAGTATATTAGTATTCTTTTCTAGAACTCCTTCAACCAATTAATTGTATATTTTATTTATTTAAGTTTTAACGTCAATTTAACGTGTACAAAGTCGCCGAGCCGCGCATGCTTCCCTTTCTTGGCAATATTAATTAATTCTTCCAGCAATAACAAATTCAAATTCAAAATTCACTGCTGCCCTGAGACAACCAGAGCTTAAATATATAAACTAATCTTATTCCAATACCCCTGTGAAAACCTCTCTCCTTTTCCTATTCCCTATATATCAAATCCTATACCCATTTCAAAGTGACTTTATCAATACTCTCACACGTTTCAGAAGTTTCCGTTCTCTGACGACTTGTTTTTAAAATTCAAATTTCATATCATCTGATCACAACAATAATACTTTCAATATGGCAATTCGAGATAGACTGATTCAACAAAATAAACAAAGACCTACCTTAGGAAAAAGAACTTCAACTTTTATTCAATTCAAAGATAGTTTTGGTGCAAGATTTAGAAAAGTTTTATATAGAATTGAAGATAAATTAGGCCCAGTTGTTAGAAAATTAATTCCAAATTTTGTTGTTGCTCATTATGTTTATATTACTTTTTGGACAATTATAGGTTCTATTTTAATCTATCCTGTTAAAAATATTCGTTATATCGATGCATTATTCTTTTGTGCTGGTGCTTCAACTCAAGCTGGTTTAAATACTGTTAATCTTAATGTACTTACACTTTATCAACAGATTGTTATCTATGTTATTTGTATGCTTACAACTCCAATTTTTATTCATTCTTCAATTATTTATATTAGATTATATTGGTTTGAAAAATCATTTGATGATATTAAAGAAAAATCAAAACAAAATTTCAAAATGAGAAAAACTCAAACTTTAGCTGCTTTTAGAACTCAAACTATGTCTAACACAAGAACTAATAGTATGATGCCTAATAGAACTGGTACTAATAATAGAAATACAAATAAAGCTTTTAATACTCATAATGCATCTGAAGATTTAAGTTCAAGATTACATAAATATGAAGATACTGCTTATGAACAAAAATTAGAGGATGTTTTAGAAGGTGTTGAACAAACTGTTCAAGGTTCTTCAAGTTCCCATACAACTTCACCTGAATCTGGGACTAAGAATAATGTTACACAAGAAAAATCTGTTGATGAAGTTGAATTAGATAATTTAGAAGAAGCTGATAGAAGATCTTTTGATCCAACTTCATATAATGATGTTGTTCATTATAGTGAACCAAGTGATGAATCAGAATCAGAAGATGATTCAGTTAATAATAAAGATTTAGCTTCTCCAATTAGCGATGAACATAAAGATATTAAATTTGCTAGTTTACCAAAACCTCCAACTAAGCGTAGAAATACTGATATCAACCCAAGAGATCTTTATATGTCAATTTCAATGATGCAACATAAACAACAACAACAGCAACAACAAACTCAAGAAGATGAAGAATCTGGTCCTGCTTTACGTATTAAAGGTCCTGCTGAAAGAAAACGTACTAGATTACCTGGTCATCATCATAAACATAGAAAGTATCATAGACAAAGAAAGAGACAAGAAAAATTAAAGATGCAACAAGAACTTCAAAAGGAATTAGTGGATGAAGAATTAGAAGAACTGGAAGCTGAAGCTGAAGATGAAACAACTTTAAGACAATCAAATACTCATTTAGAACTTCCAAGACAATTTATGAGATCTAAATCAAGTCCAGTTATCACAACTCCTAATTATTCTGATGAAGATGATGATGATGATAGTGCAATGAGTGCTGAATTTGATTCTGATTTAGATGATGATTTATCTGAAATTGATGAGAATGGTCCCCATAAGTCACATCCGTCACATCGATCTCATCCAAAACTTCCCAAAAGACAAAGTGATCCAGGTACTGGTATTGATCATTCACATGTTGCTTTCACTAAATTACAAGTTCCAAGTACTTTAAATAGAAGAGCTTTTACATTGGATGATGATAATAACGACGATAATAATAATAACAACAATAATAACCATACTGATAAACATATTAAAGTTAGATCTCATGCTGGTACTAAACTTTCAAAACTAAGTAGAAAATTAACCAGAACAAAATCAGGTATAAGAAGTGTTAAAAGTTTAAACTATAGTGATATTGAAGATTTGTCCGATGATGAACTTACTAGTGTCTATTCTAAATCTCATCCACATTATCATACTAATTATTTATCATGGAATCCAACAGTTGGTAGAAATTCTACATTTGTCGCTATAACTGATGATCAAAAAGAAGAATTAGGTGGTGTTGAATACAGATCTATTAAATTATTAATTATTTTACTTACTATATACTATGTTGGTTTCCATCTTACTATCCTAACATTCTTTTTACCTTTTGGTATTACTAAGGATCATTATGCTCGTATTATGAGAGAAGATGGTGTTTCACCAACTTGGTGGGGATTTTTTACTTCTGCTTCTTGTTTTAATGATTTAGGTTACACTTTAAATCCGGATTCAATGGTTCCATTTGCTCAAAATGCTTATATTTTGATTATTTCAAGTTTCTTTATTGTTATTGGTAATACTGGTTTCCCAATTTTCTTAAGATTTATTATTTGGGTTATAAGATTGTTTATAAGACCATTAACTTTAATGCATGAATCATTATCATTTTTACTTGATCATCCTAGACGTTGTTTTACATTATTATTTCCATCTGGTCCAACTTGGTGGTTATTTGCTGTTTTAGTTTTATTAAATGGTATTGATTGGATTTTATTTATTATTTTAGATTTCAATAATGATGCTCTAGCTTCTACTCCAAAAGGTTATAGAGTTTTAAATGGTTTATTTCAAGCTTTTTCTACTAGAACTGCTGGTTTTGCTTGTGTCAGTTTATCTGCTCTTCATCCTGCTATTCAAGTTAGTTATTTGATTATGATGTATATTTCTGTTATGCCTTTAGCTATTTCAATTAGAAGAACTAATGTTTATGAAGAACAAGCTTTAGGTATTTATTTAGACGGCGAAGAAGAGGAGGAGGAAGAAGAAGAAGTTTCCCTTAATGGTGGTAAGAAGAAGAAAAGTATGAATTTCATTGGTACTCACTTGAGAAAACAATTATCTTTTGATTTATGGTTTATTTTTCTTGCTTTATTTTTTATTTGTATTTGTGAAACACATAGATTAAATGAATCTGATCCAAATTTTAGTGTTTTTCAAATTTTATTTGAAATTGTTTCTGCTTATGGTACTGTTGGTTTAAGTATGGGTTATCCAAATAAAGATACTTCATTTTGTGGTGAATTTACTATTTTATCTAAATTAATTGTTATTGCTGCAATGATTAGAGGAAGACATAGAGGTTTACCATACAATATTGATAGAGCTATTATGTTAAATACTGATAAAGTGAAGATTAGAGATGCTATTCAAATGAATCAAACTATTGCTAGAGCTCAAACTTTACCAAGTATTGATTCTAATGCTAATGCTGGTTATCGTCCATCTGGTCCTTTATTACGTGTTAATACTACAATTGATCAACCATTTACTAAATTTACTGATTTAGCTAGAAAAGTTTCTCATGTTGCTACTACTTGGGCTGGTCAAAATTTCACTAGAAATGATACATTTTATTCAAGTGTTGCACCACATCAACAAGTTCATGGACATTCTAGATCAAGAAGTGTTGGTCAAATATCAACTCATACACCAAATGAAATTCCAATTATTAATCTGCATCATAGTATTGAAACTGAAGAAAAAGATAAAGATAGAAATAGAAGTATTCCAATTATTAAACCTCAAGATGATATAGATGATTATTTCCATGAACGTGGTGATGGTGGTGAAGTTTCAAGAGCTGCTACTAGCATTTTAAGTGCGTCTGATGATGTTAGACCATTTCATCAATTAGATTTATACGATATAAATGAAGCTGAACTTCCATCTCCAGCTATTCCTTTACCAAGAGAAGATACTGAATCTTCTCCTTCCCCAGAACCTGATCAACAACAACAACAACAACAACAACATCAACCTTCAACACCTCGTATTAAATTTGAAACTCCAATTAAACCTACTCATGCCCGTAACTATTCTCATTAATTTTTTTTTTTTTATTTTTTAATTTTAAAATTCATTTTCAGTTCTTTCTTTTTTCTTTGTATTTACTTATTAATTTTTATAGACTTAATTACCATTTAATTGTATCCTTTATCATCATAAACCATCGATATCTATAGTAAGGAATGCAAGGATGTACTTCTCACTTTGGTGTTCGCACGACTCGATTCGCTGAAAAATTTGTGTTGAACTTGTTGATAGTACGACCAATGAATTGGGGTTAAAGTAGGTTAAAGAGCTGATAATATCTCCAGCAATCACTTCTACTCATTCAAACAGTTCAAAAATGTCTATAAGACTTTTCAACAGATTCCCTGCTTTGTCGGGAAGACGTCTTTTCTCATACTCTTCTATAATATCGCAAGCACAAAAACCATCATCTGAAATAGATCCAGCTAAATTACAACATATGAATTATCTTCTTAAATATTACGATCCAAGTGTTGTGGAAAGTATTTTACAAGCTGAATCTGCTATTGATCCTAAACATTTCGATAACAAAAAATTCCCTACAACTCCATTTTCTCCACATTTCTTAGATGATATGACTAAATTAGATCCATATTTTGATCATTCACCAATACAACAACCAGATACATATATGGGTATGCCACAACGTAATACACCAGATGTTCCAAAATCAAAACAATCTGAAGATGATGATGCCGATCTTTCTGAAAAACAAGAATTGGCTAAAAAATTATCTTTAGCAACTGGATATGATGAACAATATATTGGACAATTAAGTGTGAAAACTTTAATATTAAAAACAGTTAGAAATCAAACATCCAAAGGTAAAATCAACTCTTTCTATGCATTAGTTTGTGCTGGTGATAGAAATGGTATGTTAGGTATAGGTGAAGGTAAAGATCCTGAAGAACCAAGTAAAGCTGTTTTAAAGGCTCATTGGCAAGCAGTTAAAAATTTAACTAAAATTCCAAGATTAGAAAGTAGAACTATTTATGGTAATGTTGAAAATAAATATTGTGCATCTGTTATTCATTTAAGATCTTCTCCACCTGGTTCTGGTTTGAGATGTAATCCAATGATTTTTGAATTGGCTCAATGTGCTGGTATTAAAGATTTAAGTGCTAAAGTTTATAGATCTAGAAACAAGATGAATGTTATCAAAGGAACATTATCAGCACTAATGAAGCAAAAGACTACTGAAGAACTTGCTCTTGAAAGAGGTAAGAAGGTTGTTGATTTAAGAAAGGTTTATTATTCTATCGATCCAAATCAACCTGCTCAATAAGCTCAAACAATTGCATAGATTTCATAAAAATCCGATTACATATATTATCATTCTGTACATATATATTTAATTTAATTTAAAAATTATAAAAGTTATTTAAATTAGTAGAATTTTAAGAAAGAAAATATAGATAATTGTAGTTTAATCAATAGAAGAAAAAATTGTTTCTAAAAAAGTATAATCAAAATTTTAAACATATGTACAAAGAAAGAATGAAAATTATATTATTGAATTAAAAAAAGTAATTAAGTTGAAACAGAAAAAAAAGTGAACGGACCAGTTACGAAAGAAAATAAAATAAATATACAAAAAAAAAGTTAAACCAAATGAAACAAAAGAATCACTTTTTAGGTTTCTTTTGAGTAGCTTCAGCAACCAATTCTTCAAATAATCTTGCCTCTTCTGCTTCCCATTGAGATCTTTCTGAAGCCTTGAATATTTGACCAACAAGCTTTAACGCTTCAGCTCTTTCTATTCTCTTAGAAGCATCAACACTTTCATCATATAACACCCTATCAGCAACATCTCTAATATTTGAAGATATTTCTAGATGTGATCCCCTCCATGCAGCAGCAAGGATCTTACCCATTAATAACTTTTCCATTTCTGCAACATCTTCATCAGTTGGAATTGGTTCTTCTTTTTTAGAATTTTTATCAGTTTTCTCTTCTGTTTTAGTAGCTTCGTCTGCCTTGGTGTCTTCTTCTGGATCTGGTGTGGGTTGTGATTCACTAGTTTCAGCCTTATCTTGATCCTTGGATTCTGTAGTATTATTAGTAGTTGAAGTTGTTTCCTGGGCCTTTTTATCATCACCTTCTTTTGTATCTGTTGTTTGTGATTTACCAGTTTCTAGTTCTTGTAAATATTGTTCTCTTCTTTCACTCATTTCTGTTAATTTTTGCATTGTCTTTTGAGCTTCTAAAGCAGTACTAATGGTAGTAAAAGTGTCTTTAATAATTCCACCTTTTTCTTTAATTGAACCAAACCAACTACCCATACCTAGAAATGTTCTATGAGAATCCAAATATATTTGAGCTTTAGATATATAGATTCTACCAACAGTATGCAAAATTTCTAAACCAAATGATTCCATTTTTAAATTTTCAGCTTCTAATCTAAATTTTTCCTTAAATGAAGCAACAACATCATCAGATTTATCAGTTTCAGTATATAAACTTAATTTTTCTATTAATTTTTTAGCCAAATCAGCTTTAATTTCTTCTTTATGTTGTCTTTGTTCTTCTTCTAATTTATCTAATTCAGCTTGTTTTTGTTCTTCTTTTAACTTTTCTAATTTCTTAAGTTTTTCTTCTTCAGTTAAATGCTGAAATTCACCATTTTCCAAAGACAGAATTCCAGCAGCAGTTGGATTTAAAGCATAATATTCATCACTTTTAGCTTTTAATTCTTCTTCAGCTTCTAATTCATATTGTTTAGTTAAATTTTTTAATAAAGTTAATTCACCTATATAATCTAAAAATGATTCACCACCAAAAATTTGAGTAAATAATTGTTCAGGATCATTCATTTCACTTTGACCAACTTCTTGTAAACCATATTTATCATATTTGGCACGTAGTTGTTTATCACTTAATATTTGATATGCTTCACTAACTTTTTTGAAAACTTCAGCTGCTTCTTCATCACCTTGATTTTTATCTGGATGATACCTTATAGCTAATTTTCTATATGATTTTTTAATTTCTAAATCTGTTGCAGTTGGTTTAACTTGTAATAAGTCATAATATGTACTATCAACAACCATTCTGATATAGATAGTTAATAATGTTTTATATGAAGAGGAAATATAATCTTGTTTCAGTTGTTTCAGTTGTTTCAAGGTTCTGATGGCGATAAATCGATTAATTTTTTTTTGATTTTTTGAACAAGCGAAATTTTGTTAAGTTGTTAACGAGTAAGAAGACTTGTATCTTTTCTAAACTACACCATTATTTAATATTTATATACATCTGGAAAATCCAAGAAACATATTGAGTGTGTTCAATGTTCATTAAAAAATGCATATGAAAGTCAAATATAAAAGAAAGTAGTATAACGTCTAGCGCTTTACCCTTTATTTATAAACCTTCTCTTCTCTTCTTTTGAGATGGTGTACACTCTTCACCTTTTATAATATCTTCTTTAACTAAAGTATCAGCAGCAACTCTTTTAGGAATGTAATCTAAAATACCTTGTAATTCAGGTCCATCATCAACTCTAACAACACCATTATGATCACCTAAAATAAAATCACCTGGTTTAATGGTTTCATAATAAGGTTCAGGATAGTCATCAACTAATATATCAACAGGAACATTAATTCCAACTATTTTAACAACTGGACCATGAGCAGTTGAACCAATACCATAACTAAAGACATCTCTCTTTAATTCTAAATGTTCATCAATATCTCTAATTCTACCAAACACAACAGTACCATTACTTTTTAAATAATTAGCTCTAGTAGACATTAATCCACCATATAAAGCATTTGATAATTTGGTGTATGGAGCTTCTAATCTTTGTAAATTTTTAGTTGTTGCAATAACAAGAATTGAATCTTCAGTTAATTTATCGATATAACCACCTTTAATTGCTGGTCTTGGATCATCTTTTGGAGCAAAAAGAACAGTGTATGCTTTACCAACCATAGTTGTACCATTTGCATTTGATGATTGTCTTGTTAAATTTGGTAAATAACCTCCATGCTTATATTTAAGTTTAACTAAAGCATCTGATAAATCACAGACAGTAAATTTTGATAAGAATTGAATGACTTTTTTTGGATCAACTGCTGGCATTGTGTTTTATCAATTGGTGAACTATCTATTAACTATAAGAATATTTATTTTGGTTAAATCAATTAAGAAAAAGCAGTGTGTTTGATCCATAACTTTAGTTTTTTTGTTAATTTGTGGAGCACTAGCTAGCTGAAAGAAATAAATTTAAATCTATCGGAGATTGTAGAGTTCGGACTCTCGGAATTTATTTGCCGCAGAGGTCAAAAGGAAAGTGGAAGTGCAAGGGTGTGGATTTACTGATCTATATATCAGATGAACATAAAAGTGCATAATCCTATATCACTTAATTGAAATGGCCAATTCAATAATTACTAGCTACTGGCTGCTTCTATCAATTTATCAATATATCTGCCAATATTTACTGAAAACTGAAATGAAATAATGAATGCTATACATTCAATAACTCGATCATATAGAGTTCAAAAATCTAATCAATTATCTTTCTTAAAAGTACATACATGTACATGCTATCAATTATACAACCAGTTTTTGTGTAATTACCATTTTTATGAGTCATTTTATTCAATCATATTAATTGTACATCATTCAATTCTATAGCTATCCTCATATATAGGCTGTATATTCCAATTCAAGAAGAATTATAGGTTCAAATTTCTATTTCAAGCATTAATTTTTAAGATTAGATATAAAACAAATATATACAAATTATTCAAAACAATAATAAACCAATCTCACCTTATATATATCTACAGCTAGGTCAATATTAACCTTCAATTGAGCAAAATAAATTAAAAAATATGTGTAATTATAAAGGCTCTAACTTACTATTATCTCAATTCGGAAGGACGAGCCAAATTAACATTTTCGTTTCCACCACAATATTTAATTTCTATAAACACGTACAGACTTAATTATACAATCCGTAAACACTATAGGCTATGGCTATAGATCGGTAAATTTAATAAAAAGAAGTATAAGATGAAAGAGGACCAACTAAAGCTATAGCTATATTACCGATCGAATGAACAAGTGGGGGTTCAGACAACTTTACTGATAATTCAGATGAAGAAGTTGATCTTGTAAAGCTATTAGAAATCAACTAAGTTAATTGCTAGTAAATTATACTATATACCAAATTCCAATATATTTGAGTAGTCATCGTTGATTCAATTTAAGGGTCTTCTTAATTCCTCGAGTTAACTAGTAATCATTAATTATTACCGAAATTTTAAATTTGTTTAAAATTATAACTTTTTAACTAATAAATTATACGGGTAGCACCGTTAATTGCTTTCACAGTCACTGTCACGTATACGTACGTACTGTCACCCACAGTTTTACAAGTTTTAACCATTTTTTAAAGGGAATCCAGCCAAATATTGGATTGTCCTTCCTGAAAAGGAAGTTCAATTCGGACATTTCTTTTTTTGGGAGCGCAAAATTCTGTTCTATGCGGCGCGGTGGCATTCAATTGTTTTTATTTCCGAAATAAATGCAGGAAAAAACAGTTTTTTTTTTTTCAACTTTTTCAACCTTGAAACTTGGAGAAAAAAAAAATTAATATATAAATACTTATGTTTCCTTATAATTTATTTAAAAATTGAAGTTTAATTATTTCTAAATTTATTTATTAAATCAATTTAATTTAAAACAATTTCATTCAATTAATAATAATAATGGTTTCTACTACAGCTAATGTTCTTGCTACCATTGGTACAGTTTGTTGGTGTATTCAAATGATACCACAAATCATTCATAATTATAAAAAAAAGGATACAACAGGATTATCTGAAATAATGGTGTTTTTATGGTGTTTATGTTCACCATTTTTTGCAGTTTATTTTGTTTCTGAAAAAGCATCAATTCCAATTCAATTACAACCACATTTATTTGGATTTTTTTGTTGGATTGTTTATTTACAAGTTATGTATTATCCACCAGTTAAAAGATCAAAGAAACAAATTATAATTAGAGGAGCTGGATTTTTAATATTTCAAATTGTTGTTGAAGTTGCATTTATTATACCATTAAGAAGATTATATTTAAATAATGGAGTTGAATGGCCATTACTTATATTTGGTATAATTGCATCAATTCTATTAGCATTAGGTTTAATTCCACCATATTTTGAATTAGCTAAAAGAAAAGGTAGAGTTGTTGGTATTAACTTTATTTTTTTATTAACTGATTTATCAGGTGCAGTTTTTTCATTAGCTTCATTAGCTGTTGATCCAGAAGATCTTGATGTTATGGGATTAATTTTATATACAATTTGTGCTTCTTTAGAAGTTGGTATTATGTTATCACATATAATTTGGTGTATGAGATTTAAATGGTTTGGTAAATCTATTGATAATAAAGATGAAGAAGAACAAGTTGAATCATTAGACCCGGAGATCACTAAAATTGAAGATGATGATGAGAAGAAGTTGAAAACTGAAACTGAAAGAGTTTTAAACTTGGACACATCAGTTACTTTAGTGTAATTTAATTTAACTATTAATGATTAATTTATTAAAATTGTATAATAATAATGTATACCCTTTAAAAAGATATAATTTCGCATAATTTTATAAATTAAACAATATTAAGTAAATCTAATATATATTTTTTGAAAAGATGAAAAGGCAATAAAACATAAACTTTAATAAATAAATAAGATGAATGAATAAATAAATAAAGAAGGAGGAGAGAGAGAAAAAAAAGGTTATGAAAGGGTAAATTGTAAAAACAAATGTGATTATATATGAGAGAAAACATAAAACCATCTAGATTGGAAAGGAATATATATATAGAATAGAATAGAGTGATGACAGCATGATAATTGTGAATTAAAAAGATATGAGTATAAGAAAAAAGAAAAAAATAAGAATCAATCGTAAATGGATAGTTAAATCTATAATAACATAAAATTAGAATTAAGCAATTTAACAAGAACCAGGTTGAGCAGCAATGTATTCAACAGCTTGACCAACAGTTTTAATATCATCAGCATCTTGATCAGGTATCACGACAGAAAATTCATATTCAATTTCCATAATAACTTCAACTGTATCAAATGAATCAAGACCTAAATCTTTAGTAAATGAAGAATCTTGAGTAATTTCAGTACCTGGTTTAATTTTATTATAAGATTCCAATAATTCTATAATTCTTTCTTTAATGACATCTTTAGTTAATTCTGGAGCACTACTATAATATCTAATATTTTTATATGAAGAATTGAAATTGAAATGATTTATAGAAGGGTTAATGATTGTATTTGCTAAAGATAAAGAATGTTTAGATTGAGAAGATGAGACTCTTTTCAGAGTGGATAAGAAAGCAGATTTGAACATGATATTGGTGAATGATAAAAATGAAGTGAAAAGTGAAAAGTTGAAACCAGTTATAAGATAAAGTAAATAAAGTAAATAGAATGAATAAATAAAATGAGGGGAAAGAAAGGGCGGGTAACTGGCTTGGGTGGCGCACGACTCGGTTCGTCTTTGGCAAAAATCAAATTTAAAATCAAATTTATACACCAGGTTCACCAGTTCATCAAGAGGTGGGTGTTACTACTGCAATAGACAACAGATATACCAACCATGTTCAGAAATGTACTAGCTAGATCGTCAGGCCTGCTTTCAGCCTCTTTCAGGCAATCAACTTCCTCTTTGATATCTTCCAAAATGTCTGCAAACAAATCTTTCATCAACATTTCAAACAATCAACTTCCAAATTTTATCAAACCTCTTCAGTCAAATATCTTTCAATTAACACAACAAAGAAATGCTACCTTAAATCAAACTAAAAAAGGTAAAGGTCTAATAGTCAAAAAACAAAAATTAACAAAATCTCCACATTTAGAAAATTGCCCTATTAAAAAAGGTGTGATAGTGAGAGTTATGATTTTAAAACCTAAAAAACCTAATTCAGCTCAAAGAAAAGCTGCTAGAGTTAGATTATCAAATGGTGAAGTTATTTCTGCATATATTCCAGGTATTGGTCATAATGCACAAGAACATTCAGTCGTTTATGTTAGAGGTGGTAGATCACAAGATTTACCTGGTGTTAAATATCATTTAGTTAGAGGTGCAATGGATTTAGCTGGTGTTGCTAATAGAAAAACTTCAAGATCTAAATATGGTGCTAAGAAACCTCAAAAGAAAGAATAGATTCATTTTGTATATATAATATAATATAGTTTAACTTGATTTACATTTTTCATTTTTCAATCATTCTCTTGTATATTTTCTACCTTTTTAATGTTTAATGTCATCTTCATTATATATTCATTCTACATTACATGCTAATTAATTTATTAAATTACAAAACAAAAACAGTCTATATAAATGAATTATTTCTTATTGTAAACTTCAGATTCTAATTCTTTCAAACTAGATTCATAAATTTCTTTCATATAATCAGTTAAAGTTAATTCAAATTTCAATTCATTATCTTCAATTTCATTATCTTCTTTAACAAATTTAACTTCATTAATCTCTTTTTTATTTCTATTGATTACACCACCAGAGTAAACTAATCTTTTAAACCATTTAAATTCATTATCACCATATACAAATGTAATTGCTTTACCATGTCTATTAGCTCTAGCAGTTCTACCAATTCTATGAACATATTCTTTAGTTGATAATGGTAAATCATAATTCATTACAAATTGAATACTATTTATATTCAAACCTCTTGCAATTAAATCAGTTGAAATTAATATACCTCCTTCATTATCAAAATCTTTCAATATTTTTTGTCTTTCTTGATTATTTATAGTTGAATTAACACCTTTAATTTTTAAATTCATTGAAAATTTATTGACTAATATAGTTAATAATCTAGTTAATCTGATTGCTGATTCATTTGATTTTGTAAAAATTAATCCATGACTATTTAATTCTTTTTTATGATTTAAATAATACATTAATATCAATGGTTTATAGAATGATAATGATTCTGGAACTTTCATAAAATATTCATCAAGATTAATTGGTAATTGATATAATTCATTAACTAAATTATCAACATCATTAACAACAACAACTTTAGGTTTGAATAATTTCAAATGTGATAATTTTTCTGAATTTGTAGTTAATGTAGCAGATAAAATCAATTTAATACAACGTAATTTAAACCTATTATAAAAACCATCAGTAATATTATTATTATTATTATTATTATCTGTTAATCCTTGATCTTCTTCAATCTTATTAATTAATAAATCACACCAGTTTTGAAATGATTGATTTAATAATCTATCAGCTTCATCAACAACTAAAAATCTTAAATCAGCTAATGATATATCATTATTAAAATTAACCAAATGATCAACTAATCTACCTGGTGTTGTAATTAAAATATCAGGAATCAATTTAATGAATTTATTATGTTCTTCTTTTAATCCAATATCATTTTTAAAACTCATTGCATTTAGATTCAATCCTTTAATTAAACTTAACACATTACTATAAACTTGATTAATCAATGGTTTTGTTGGAACTAGAATAATACATCTTAATCTAGGAACAACTCTACCAATTAATGTATTTATTATTGGAATCAAATAAGCTAATGTTTTACCTGAACCAGTTGATGCATTGATTAAATAATCCCCAAATGGAGTTGGATTTAGTTTATTTTTGTATGTATCATTTAATAATGATTCAATTAATGAAATTTGAACAGAAAATGCAGATTGAATATTAAATTCATTGTCTAAATTAGATATTATCTTTGGATTTAATTCAGGATTTTTAAAATCTTTAAATAATTTAGTAGTTGTAGTTTTATGATAAGTTGGTTTTGCTAACCAATTTAATGATTTGTTTTTTTGTTCATTTGAATATAAATTTTTATCTCTTGGTAATGCTGGTTGTGGTAATGGTTCAATTGGTTTTAGATCTTCTTTAGGTATTTGATCATTTGATTCATCGTTCGTTATTGATAAACCTGCTTTTTCTAATCTTGGTTGTAAATTCATTGTTTTTTGAAATCTTTTGAACACAGATGAATGTGATTGAATATAATCATCATCTTCAGTAATTTGTGGTCTATTATCATCTTCATCTATATCCATTTTATCTTCTTCTTCTTCATCATCATCATTATCTTTCTCTTCTTGATCTGATTCAGATGAATCATTATTTGAATCATCAGAACTTGAATTGGATTCAGATTCAGAATCAGAATCAGAATCAGAAGTATCATCAACTGACCTTCTTCTTTTCTTAGTCACTTCATGATCACTTTCTTTTTCTTCTTCATTTTCAGATTGTAATTTTTCTTGAATCAATTCATTATCATCTTTTTCTTCTTCTTCTGATGAACTTGAATCTTTTGTGTTAGACTCCACAAAAGCAAGTGGATCAAATCTAGCAGCAAACATTTATTATTATTTTAATATAAAATAAATTTAAATTAAAAAAAAAGTTCTTAAATTAAGTTGAAGTTAATGTTTTTAATTGATAAAAGATCAAATAATTTTTCAAAAATTTAATTTATTTTTGATTGTGCGGCGTGATTTTGTTTTTTTTAATTTATTACGTAATTTATTACGTTAAAATAAATAAAAAAATATATTTCCAATTTTCCACTCTAAGAAATTGATAGATTGTTGATACAAATGATTGAAATAATAAATGAATGAATGATGATAGATAACCCATAAAAAAAAAGAAGATAATAAATACACATATATAGAAGAAAAAAAAAATATAAATAAAAAAAACAATTAAGTTGAATTGACCGTGCAATTATAAATAGATGAAAGAATTTAAAGAAATTAAGAAAGAAACAAATACAAAGAAAAGTCATATATAAAAGAAAAAGAACACATGTTATCAAGTCATTAAATAATTCAAATTTTAGTAGGTTCAATACTTGCAGTTGAAACAACACTACTATTATTATTTAATAATAATGGAGATTCAGAAGTTTTTGATCTTAAATCACTAATTTCAGTTTGTAATCTTTCAACTTCTCTTTGTAATCTCTTACCATAAAAATCAATATAATAAGTAGCACCATTATAACTTGCAGTTAAGAATATAATTGAAACAAATAATGAAGCAGCATATTTATATTTGAAAAAAATTGGACATAAACTCATTGTTGATAATTGATAACCATATTGAATTAAAGAGAATGCAACAACTGGAAATGGTTCAGGTAATGAATTAACAAATTTACCAATTGGTTTCTTAGCAAATGCTTTTCTCAGATATTCAAATGATGTAACTTTACCATTTTTAATTTTTTCAGCTTTTCTAATTGTAATAAAATAATGATAACTCATTTGCCAAATAAAATACAATAATGAAGTTGAAAAAACTCCATACCAAATTTCCCAATTCTGTAATTTCAAAGCACCTGGAAATCTTTTTTGTTTAAATTCATGAGGTAATTGATGAGTTATAACATACATAACAGTTGGTGGTAAAAGATGAATAAAAGCAGAAGTTGTTTTTTCAATTGAATGTAAAACTAATTTATTTCTCCAAGTAATAACAGCAAATGATAAGGTACCCCAAGAAAAACTTGCACAAGAAACAAATAACATTTTTGAATCAGGCCAAACCCATAAAAATAATAATAATAATAAATTGACATAATAACATAAATCAGCTAAATAATAACCAAAACCAATCTTATAGTAAGTTAAAAATCTAATTGGCATCAATATAGTAAATAATACCGTATAAAAAATATGAAAGTATTGAGGATGTTTACCAATACATAAACCAATTAAAAATATCACATAAATTGTAGCTGAATAATATAATTTTTCAGTTTGAGAAGCTTTCATAGTTGAATCTAATTTAATATAAGTTTTATCAACTCTTTCATGTAAGATTGATTTTAATTGAGTTAATTCTTCATTTGGAATATTAAACTTAATTTTTGTTTGTTTTCTCTTTTCATTTAATTTTTTTGAATAAGATTTTACTTTTTGATAAGCATGAATCTTTGATAATTCATTTGCATAAGCAGATGGATCTAATAAATCAAATATTGTTAAATTTTCAAAACTTGAGTTTGACCAAGATCTTTTTGACTTGAATAAAGAAGGAGGAGTTCCCGATGAGTTATTTTCATTTGTTGTCGGAGATAATGAAGGAGTATTCAGAATAGAAGCAGAAGAAGAACTTAGACCAGAGTTTGAATAAGATAAATGCATCTTGTTGTTGTTAGTTGAATTGAGTTCATCATCGTGATAAAAGACATCAGAATTTGAATTGGACATTATTTGAAATATCTCTGTATTTATATCTGTGTACGAGCAATCAGAGCAACAGAACAGGGAATCACAGAGATCGAAAGGAATTTTGTTGAACTTTTTGGGCTCTTTGAAAGAAATTCGATTCAAATTTAAAAGCACATGCGATTCAAAGAGTGCGTGGCGCAGATCCAGGGGATAAGGCGCAGGAGGCGGGTGGCGGCTGGGAGATGGAGCGGAGAAGTGGCTCAATTTTATTTTTAATTTTTCACTTTCTACATGTAGTTGATTTCTAGATTATTGATTACTGTTGGTTGTTATAAAGTCACTGGTCACACAACTACTACTATACCATGGCGCTTACCAGATCAAGAACTAAAGCACCTGTGGTCCAATCAGCCCAAAAGAAGAGCAAACCCAAGACTGATGTCCCAACAAAAATTAGAAAGCAAAGAACAAGAAAACCAAAGATTGCTAAGATTAAAGATACAAAATCACAAAACATTAATAAGTCAACAACACCAATACTAAATAAAGATGGTAAGAAGTTAACAGCTTATAAAATAGGGCAATTGAAAAAGAGACAACAAATGATTGATACTGCAAATAGTGTTAAACCAGATTTTTATCCAAAATCATTTAACAAGTCTAATTTTATTAGTTCTGAATTATCACTTTCAATTAGATTAAATTCAATTCATAAATCAAATATTAGTAATGTTACCAACTATAATCCAATACGAAATGAATTATTAGATCCAACAATTAAGAAAAAAGAAAAGGAAAAATTAATATCAAAGATAAATGAATCAAATTTACTAAATAAATTAAAATTACCATCATTAAAATCAGATTCGAAATTAATTTATACTTTAAATTCAATTAAAAATGATATATCAAATAATAATAATACTACTGATTTAATTAAAAATGAGATGGATTTACAAAAATTGAGTTTATCAACATTTGATAAAAACCTTTATCTAACTTATTTAAATTACAAACAACAATCAATATCAATGAATAGACATAATAACAATAGATCAATGAATTCTTTTGCTAACGAAATTGACTCTTCAATAATACCTAATTTTTATATAGATTTGAATAAATTACATGATTTAAAATTCATTAATATTAATAAAGAATCAAATGAATTTGAATTATATAATATGCTTGATCAAGTTAAAATGAATCCAGAATTTTATAATGATATTGAAGAAGAATACGCCTTTGATGGTTTGGATGTTACTGATTTCACAACTGTTAAAGAATTCCGTAACTTGGATTTAATTTAATTTATATTTATTTCAACTGCATTATGTTGTTTTTCTTTTTTTTTTTTTCGTTACCTTTTTTTGCATATATAACTGTTTTACGTAGTTATAGTTATTATTACATCTATTTTCAATTTTTAATTTAAAATACAATTAAACTATACACAAACCAAAATATCATGTAAATAATATACATATATTTTTATTTTTTTATTTATAAACACACACACACACACGCACACACACACACACACACACACACACTGATATAAACGAACACCCAATCATTATTATTTTTTTGTAGCAATAAAATGAAACGGAATTAATCTTTAACTCTTCATAAATTGATAGATGTATATTAAAGAGCAAAGGAAGAAATGACTATATGGAAAAGAATGAATGAAAACAAGAACTAAATTTGAAAGAAAACTATACACATGCATATATGAAGAAATTATCAAAATCCATCTCTTTGACGTAACTCATTTTCTTGATCATGATGTGTATTTAAATCGTTGGTTGGCTGTAGTGTTTCCGGTGGATTAAATATTGGTGTATTATCATTATTGTTTTCTTGATTATTTATTTGTTCTGTAGCTGTAGCAATTGGTTGATATTGTTCAACTTCTGGTTGAGGTTGAACCTGTTCATTGACATTATCATTAATATTAGGTTGTTCATCAATATGTTGATTCACGGATGGTAAATTATCATCGCCATCTAATTGAATTTCATTTTCATTTGTTTTAAACCAATACCAAATTGGTTGTAATAAAGATGATGAATCATGTAATCTTGGATACATATCAGATAAATAAATAAAAACTTGACCAATCAATATACCAGCTAAATCAGCCTTTAGATCCCCACTTAATGAATTAATTGAGCCAGTTGTACTTATATTTAATAATTTTGAAATAATCAATGAAACAAATGGTAAATAAACAGATTTGAAATTTAATAAGCCCATTATAGTTAATTCAATATCAGGGTTTCTTCTTGACCAAATGAATAATAATGTATCATTTAAATAACTACCTAATATGAATAGGTTTGTAACTAATGAAGAATATATTAGCAAAATCATTGAAAGTAAACCAAGGCACCAAATATAATCAATTGTTTTGGCAAATGATAATTCTAAAGATTTTGAATGTCTGACTATCACATATAAAGTTAATATTAAATCAAAAGATAAATCACCAAAATATAAGAAAGATGTAAATAATCTCCAATATTCACCTTTATGAAAAACAGTATCAATTGAATAATAACAATCAACTTTATTTAAATATCCAGTGTATTCTAATAAAGATACGCTAACCACACCAACAATATAAGTTCTTGTAACAGGAGGGATTTCCATTAGCCATTCTAGAGGTATTCTTTCCATTCTATAATTGATATTATATTTGATATTCACTAGTTGTTGTGATCTAATACATGTACATGTAAATTGATTAGATGACAGCTATATGATAATCAACTCTTCTTTCTTTCGCACCTCTTTGAATTAAAGGCGTAAACACTGAAAATGTGAAAAGGGCACAAGTCATCGCTGTTCATTCTTTATCAAAAGTTACTACACATCAGCATAAAACACCTTGGATTTGGTTAGAAATAGTTGCTTTCAATTCAGTCATTATGGATATTACTCATTTACCTATGATAGAACCTTTATGGAATGATGATTATGAAAAACACGTGAACAACCCTTTTAATTATTTGAAAGATCAAACTGAAGGTAAAAACTTACGTAAACTGCTAATCAAAACTTTTAATTTAATTCATAAGATTTCAGATGATGATTTAACAAAATTAAGTGAAATTATTGATAATTTACATATGTCTTCATTAATTATTGATGATATCGAAGATGATTCAAAATTAAGAAGAGGTAAGCCTTGTTCACATTTAATTTTTGGTGTTCCATCTGCAATTAATAGTTCAAATTATACTTATTTCAAATCAATGCAATTATTGAATGACTTCTTCAAAGATGATCCAGTTAAGAATTTCAAAGCTCAAAAGATATTTATGGATGAAATGATTAATTTACATAGAGGTCAAGGTTTAGATTTATATTGGCGTGATAATGGTATTGTTCCTGATGAATCTGAATATATTGGAATGGTTATGAATAAAACCGGTGGATTATTTAGACTGGCAATCAAATTATTGAATTTACTGGCTGATCATGAAGATTATATTAAATTAATTGAATTAAGTAATTTATTAGGTTTAGTTTATCAAATTAAAGATGATTATTTGAATTTAAAATCAAAAGAATATAATTCAAATAAAGGTTTTTGTGAAGATATTACAGAAGGTAAATTTTCTTTTCCAATTATTCATTCAATTCATTCTGCATCAGGTAATAATGAATTAATTAGAGTTTTAAGATTACATACACATGAAGTTGAATTGAAAAGATATTGTGTTGAAGTTATGGAAAAATCAGGATCATTTGATTATACCGTTGATACCATTGATAAATTAAAACAACGTACTGTTGAATTAATTGATGAGATGCTGGATGAATACATCACTGATGAAAAAGAAAGAGCAACAACAAGATCTAATTTCTTAAGTGCTTTGTATAAAATTGTGTCCATCAGATTATGATTTATTTTAATATTTAATTTTGCTTTGCTTTCTAATTTTTGTTTTTATTATTATGCTTTTTAAGCTTCTCTTTCTTTTACCACATATACCTATACCTATCAGGCTATCATATTTTCATGTTTGTTATTTTATTTTATTTTTTTGCATATTAATTTTATATATTTTTAATTTTTTATACTAGGTGATTTTTTTTTTTAGTTTTTCTTTTATTTATTTATTTCTTTCTTTGCATTCTCATATAGTTTTCAACTTGTCAACTTTCCATATTTTCCTGGAAATAATATTAATTTTCTAATTTTTTCAGTTGTTCAATTAACTTGTTCTACTTCTAAGTAACTTCTTAATTCCACAGCCCGAGAGATCTCAAGATATGAGTTCAGGATCCGACAGCCATACCGACCCATCTCAGATCCCGTATCGGCGCGTCTACAGGATATTGAGTGGCGCACACTTCTGAAAGTTAAAACTCGTCTGATTTTTTTTGATTTTTGATTTAAATTGGATTGACTCACTCTGAGAAGTTTGAGTGAACGAACAGTCAACAGCTAGAGTGAACAGTGAACACAATCAATTAAATCAATTAAACCAATTAAACCAAGACAGAGTCCCACAGACACCAGTAATACTGAACATGTAATCTCTGATCCATAGCATATCCTCCCTCGTAATCACCGCCACCCGTGCACCGCCTCCCTCACAAATTTTCATATTTTCAATTTGGATTTTGGCCTTAATTCATTGGCTGAATTTTGCAACGCACGGTTTTTGGTTTTTTATATTTTCATCTTCCAAAGAGATTGAACCACCTGTTTTTCACAACCTACTACACTCTTCCAACAACTATATAAACAACTTCATATCATCTTAAATAACAATGTTCGCCAACACAATTAGATCTGCTTTAAGACAAAATTCTAGATTAGCTGCTCCAGCTGTCAGACAACAATTAGTTGCTCCAAGATTATTAGCTTTAAATTCAATCAATATTAGAAAATACTCTGACCACCATCATGAAGAAACATTCGAAGAATTCTCCATTAGATATGAAAAAGAATTCGATGAAGCTTATGATTTATTCGAAGTTCAAGTATGTATAGATTTACTTTTAAAATTATTTCAATCTTATTTGCTCATAACAATATCCCAAATCTACTATGATATATAAATACTAACATCAATTACTTTTTTTTTCTACTTTAATATAGAGAGTGTTAAACAACTGTTTCTCATATGATTTAGTTCCATCTCCATCTGTTGTTGAAAGAGCTTTAAGAGCTTGTAGAAGAGTTAATGATTACGCTACCGCTGTCAGAGTTTTTGAAGGTTTAAAATACAAAGTTGAAAACAAAGAACAATATCAAGCTTACTTAGATGAATTAAAAGATGTCAAAGAAGAATTAGGTATTGATTTAAAGGAAGAATTATTTTAGAAAATTAAAATTTAAAAACATTATAAATTATATCATATAATATACAAAAACAATTATATTTTTTATTCTTTATCCACTACCTATATTACTACTTTCTTAAAATATTCACATTCAAGGATTATATAATATTCATTTAAGGCATTTGTTGTTTGTTTTTTTTAGTTAATTTTTTTTTCTTTATTCATTTTTAATAATAATATAATGATTTTTTATTTATTTGAAATTGATTTGATATATTATAGTAACAAATTATACAACTTTTGATTTAGAAATATTTTTCATTTGTTTTTTTTCTCTCTTAATTTATTTATTACTAATAAACTCAAAATCATAAGATTTACAATTTTGTTGCTTTTTTATAATTTCATTTTCATTAATATTTAAATGTTTTGTTTATTTATTATATTACTATTTTAAAATTGGAAAAAGGATCAAAAAATATTATTAATATCACTACTATACATCTTTTTGTTTTTATTTGAATTTTATATGTTTAATTCTTAACTTATTTATCTATTGTTTTTTATTTTGTTATTTTGTTAATTTTGTTATTTTATTTTATTTTATTTTATTTTATTTTATTATTAATCTGATTTTTCATTATAATTTGCTACTTCTTCTTCTTATTATTATTATTTTACCCATCTCACCATACTCATCAATGTCATTTTTATTATTATAACTTTACTTTACAGTTTTGTTATCAATTATTTTTTTTATTTTTGTTTGTTATTTTTATTCATTTCTAGCTTCTCTCATATTATCTTTCAATATTATATCATTTATTCTCTCATATGTTCTAAAAAATACAATTACTTAACCTATCCCTACTTTCTTATTCTTTATCCTTCTTTTTTATTCATCGCTTATTCTCTTTATGTGTTTCTGATTATTTTACTTTCTAGAATATTACGAAACAATCTTATTTATTCTTATATACCTTTCACTTTAATTCATATTGTAATTCGTAATCTTTTTTTATTTCTTTTAATTATAAGCTCAATTAGGGGAAAATTGGGATATAATTTAAATCTGAAATCTTAAATTAATCTCAAGAAAGAAAATCTTTTATTTACTATGTAGCAATTTACTAGCAAATCTGTTTTTGAATCATTACGCTCATAACATGTACATGTATTTTAATTCACATGCATAATCAATCAATTGTCGATATACTGGCTCATGAATATATAAAAATAGTTTCAATGACTTATATGTGCTTAATTATTTAATTTAGTTATTTTGTGGAGAGGAAGAACTGGGCTGCCATCCCCAAATCAATT
Source organism: Ambrosiozyma neoplatypodis (assembly GCA_030567495.1). Taxonomy (NCBI): domain Eukaryota; kingdom Fungi; phylum Ascomycota; class Pichiomycetes; order Pichiales; family Pichiaceae; genus Ambrosiozyma; species Ambrosiozyma neoplatypodis. Next base: position 159,629 of record JAJLSG010000211.1, on the reverse strand, counting down.
CAACTCATCTTTAATCGCTTAGTTTAACTTATAAGTGGTATATAAATATTAAAATGTTTATCAATTTTGTAGGAAAAAGAATTAATACCAATGATGAACTTTGATAAATTATAAATATCATTAATTATTCACAATATGGCAATTTCAAGAAAAGCTTTCTTATTATCATCAACTATTATTGCTTCAATTGTTGTTTTGGCTTTAGAATGCTTTACATTTGGAATCTTAGTTAATAAAACGGGTGTTGAAAAAACTTATATTTTTCCTTCGGATGATACTACTGGTGGAACAGATACAGTTTATGAAGATTTCTTTTATTATGATTGTCTTGATGGTTCTTCACCTGCTACTAATTCAACAATAGGTCAAAGATGTCTTGTTAAGGCAAAATCAGCTAAATTTGATCAAAAAATTTATTTACTTAGTTATATGATTCCATTTGGTTGTGCTATGTTATATCAAGTTTTCTTAGGTGTTTTATCTGCTTTTACAATCAATATTTCCCATTTAATTACATTAATGATTTTCCCATTATTAATGATAATTTATTCATTTTCTCAATATTTCACAACTATTAAAAACATTGTGCTTGCTTATGTTGATTTAGATTCCTCAACTACTGCCTCAAATTATAGTCATGGTATAGTTACTCTATCTGGAGTTCTTTCAATCGTTGGTATTGTTATTTTATTCATTTATTTAATTTCATTAATTGTTTTTTTCTTCAAGAATAAAACTGAAATTGTTGGTAAATTTAATTCAATTTTCATATTTCATAAAATTATCTCATTATTATCATTATTTTTCATTCCTGGTTTTTTCTTACAAACTATAATAACTATTCATTTTATTTCTATATCTGGAATCATTCCAATCATTGCATTAGTTCTTTCAGTTATAATTATAATTGTAACTCAATTGTCAGTTGAAGAAGGTAAAAAAGTTTGGATTATCGTTTCAATTGTCTTTTTATTCATAATTGAAGTTTATAATGTTTTTAATTTTTATATTAGAATTATTAATGATGATCCAAAATATATTCCACTTGTTATTAAATTTGGTGCAATTTCTATTATTTTGAATTTAATATTGATTATTTTATCAATATGTTCTATATTCAAGTTAAACTCTCATTTAGATAAATTTAAATGGGATAATTTTCAAAAAGATAACGTTGAATTGGAATTAGAGCAGTTGGTTCCTCAAAGACAATTTGTTTAATTTGTTTAATTTGTTTAATTTTATTAATTTTATTTATATTTATATTCTTATGTACTATTACTCTACTTGTATAACTCATAATTTAACTTCACATATTTATTATTTTTCACTCCTAAAGATTAAAAGTTAAAGCTCTAATTACATGTATACTAAATATTCACCGTTTCTATTAACCAGATGGACGCCATATGGATTAATTGAGATGACTGAGATGATATGACCTACAATCTTTAACCAATTAATATTCCAATTATCTAAAGAGTCCCTTGATCTAATTCATTCATTCATTCCCCAAATTCAAGCTCAGCGCTGCGCACTGCACAGCCTTGAAAGTGCCCAACTTGAGCCCCGAAACACCTTTTTTTTACTTCAACTTTATTAAATTATGATCTCCAGTCCCTTTAGTGAACTCAGTGAACTGTCCATAGCTATTTTTAGTTGAATCGACATGGCGTTTTGTATTTGGATTATGATCATGATGTTTGTTCCTGCTTGATTAATATAAATACAATGATGAATTCTTCTGTTTAGATTTCAATGTTTGTATCACAGGTTGCAATATATATGCATAAGCTGATAAGCATTACAACAACAAGTCAACTTTCAATTACATAAACCAACCTGCCATGTTTAAAACAATTTGGAAAAACGGAAACGGACCATTACTAATGATAATCTCTATATGCTCATTAATAGCATTAGTCTTTCAATGTGTTACATTTGCAAGATTATATTCTAAAACAGGTGTTGAAAAAACATTTTTATCTGTTTCTTATTCAAAAACTAATACATCCATTACTGGTGAATATGATTATTTTGTTTTCCACTGTATTCAAAGCGGCAGTGGTTCAACTGATTATAAAGATTGTGGTTCTTCATTGAAATCAAATCAAAAAATTATTTTACTTGGTTATCTTATTCCTTTTGCTATTGCTATGGTTTATCAAACTTTCTTAGGATTTTTAAGTTCAATAACTAAAAATATCTTGCACTTGTTCTCTCTTATGGGTTTCTTAGTTTTAATGTTAGTCTATTCAATTGTTCAGTATGTGTTTACAATTAGACAAATTGCTTCTGCTAATATTGAATGGGGTCCTTCAACTACTGCCTCGAATTATTCTCATGATATAGTTATAATGTCTGAAGCACTTTTATTAGTGAGTATTATAATTTTATTTATTCTTTTATTGATTCTAAGTTTTTATAAGAGTGATAATTATAATTATAAAGATTTGAAATTGAAGTTAAGTAATGAATATTTAGTTTCAATTTTTAAAGTGATTTTATTATTAGATTTATTTTTTTGTCCTTCATTTTATTTACAAGCTACAATTCTTGATAAATTTGAGACTACATGTGGTACAGTTTCAATGATTGCTTTATTTGTTTCAATCATTATTTTAAGTTTAATTCAATTCTCAATCTTAAAACAACAGAAAGTTTTAATGATTGTTTCTATTCTAATACTTGTTTTAATTGAAGGTTATAATATTTATCTTTTAGTTCTGTATATTTTAGATCTTATGTTTCAAGCAGATACTTCCACTAGATACAATTCACCTACCATTACATTTAGTATAATTTCAGCAATTTTAAATTTATTATTACTTATTCTTTCTGTTTTTGTTAATACTGTTTGTGAAACTTCATATGATGATAATGATGAATTTGGATTGAAAGACCTTTCAAAAGAGATAAGGTTACCAGGTGAAGTTTAGTTATAATTTGTATATTTATATCTATATTTCTATTTATTTTTATTTTGTATTATTTTTGTATTATTTCCATTAAATTTATTTCTTTGTTAAAATTCAGTTGTAATTGGTAGCCAAAATGATGTAGAGTGTTCCGGCGCGCCACCCTCGCCACCACCCGCGCCACTTCCCGATTGGGCAATTCGATTTCTGTTTGTTTATCTTTTTTGCACTTTTTGTTTACTCTAAAATTTAGTGTATTTACAGTCATTTTGAAGCATAGTGTCACATCTCTCATTCCCATTCCTACTCTCTCTTTTCATCAACAAATATACTCATAATACAATCAATGTCATACAATAGTGAGACCCCAGCTGTTGCCGATGATTGGGTTTGGATTCCTGATCCAGAAAATACATTTGTTAAAGCTCAAGTGAGTACAGTTTCTGAAAATAATAATAAATATACAGTCAAAGTTCCTGAATTACAAAATAAAGTGATAACATTACCTTCAAAAGATATACATAAATGTAATCCTATTCAATTTGATAAATGTGATGATATGGCTAGTTTAACTCATTTAAATGAACCATCTGTTGTTCATAATTTACAATTAAGATATCAACAAGATCTCATATATACTTATTCTGGTTTATTTTTGGTTGCTGTTAATCCTTATAAGAAATTAAATATTTATAATAGAGATTTTATTAAATTATATAAAAATTCAACAATTACTTCTCCTCAAGATTCAAATAATAATGATGATGATAATAATAATCAACCATTACAAAGATCTTCTCATGTTAAACCTCACATTTTTGCTACTTCTGAAGAAGCATTTCAAAATTTATTAAGCAATAAACAAGATCAATCTATTCTAGTTACTGGTGAATCCGGTGCTGGTAAAACTGAAACAACTAAAAAAGTTATTCAATATATTTTACAAGGTTCAACTAGTTCAGATGCAAATAAAGCAGCGTCAATTTGTTTTGAAAATCAAATTTTAGAAGCTAATCCAATTTTAGAATCTTTTGGTAATGCAACAACAGTTAGAAATTTGAATTCATCAAGATTTGGTAAATTTATTAAAATTAATATACTTCCTTCAACTAAGGAATTAAGTGGTTGTCATATTGATTGGTATCTTTTAGAAAAATCAAGAGTTGTTCTACAAGATTCAAAAGAAAGAAATTATCATGTTTTCTATCAATTTTTAAGAGGTGCTTCTGATTCTTTATTAAAAGATTTCAATTTAAGTAGATCTATTTATGATTATGGTTATTTGAAAAATACAAATCATACAATTCCAGGTATTAATGATCCAAATGAATTTAAATCATTAGAAAAAGCGTTTGATATTATGAATTTTTCTGATAAAGATAAAAAAAATATTTTTAAAATTTTAGCAATTATTTTACATTTAGGTAATATTACTTTCAAATCATTATCTGATTCAAATAGACAAGCTTTCTTATCTGATTCTTCAAATGAATCAATTTCAACAATTTCTAAATTATTTGGTATTTCTGAAAATTCTTTTAAAGATTCATTTTTAACTTCAAGAGTTAGAGCAGGTAGAGATGTTGTTAAACAACAAAGAACTTCAGCTCAAGCTAAATTTGCAATTGATGCATTAGCTAAATCATTATATGAAATGTTATTTCAACATTTAGTTGATAAAATTAATGGTAATTTTGATATTAATTCAATTGCTACATTTGAACAATCCAATTCAATTGGTATTTTAGATATTGCAGGTTTTGAAATCTTTGAAAAAAATTCATTTGAACAATTATGTATCAATTTTACTAATGAAAAACTACAACAATTTTTTAATCATCATATGTTTGTTTTAGAACAAAGTGAATATTTGAAAGAAGGTATTAGTTGGCAATATATTGATTTTGGTCAAGAATTAAAACCAACAATTGAATTAATTGAAGGTTCATCAACTAAAAAAGTTGGTATTTTTTCAATTTTAGATGAAGAATGTGTTGTTCCAAAAGGTTCTGATAAATCATACTTAGAAAAATTACATAGAGAATTAGAAAATAAAGATAAATCTGTTGATAAAACAACTTTAAGATTTAAACCAAATAAAATTAGAGATGGTTTTATTATTAAACATTATGCTGGTGAAGTTGATTATAATGTTGAAGGTTGGTTAGAAAAGAATAAAGATCCATTAAGTAATACTATTGTTGAACTATTGTCTAACTCTTCTGATGTTTTCATTCAAGAATTATTTTCAGATGAATCATTACCAACAATGGCTAATCTGTCTGATTCTCCAGTTAAAAATGGTCGTTCAAATAATAATAAAAAATCAGGTATGTTTAGAACTGTTGCTCAACGTCATAAACAACAATTAAATAATTTAATGACTCAATTAGATTTAACTCAACCTCATTTTGTTAGATGTATTTTACCAAATACAAATAAACGTCCAAGTGAATTTGATAAAAAGTTAGTTTTAGAACAATTAAGATGTAATGGTGTTTTGGAAGGTATTAGAATTGCTAGATCTGGTTATCCAAATAAAATGGATTTCAAATCATTTGCTGATTATTATGGAATTTTATCAACTACTTTAAGTTCATTATCTACTCAAAGAACTTCTAAACAATCATGTGAATTAATTTTGAAAGAAATGGAATTAGATCCTGAAGATTATAAAGTTGGTATTACTAAATTATTCTTTAGAAATGGTGTTTTAGCTGAATTAGAAAAGAAGAGAGATGAAAAATTAGCTGTTATATTTACTGGTTTTAAGGCACTTTGTAAAGGTCATTTAGCTAGAAATAGTTTTAGAGATGCATTGAATAAATTAAGAGCTTCAAAATTAATTATTAAAAATATCAAATCTTATAATGAAGTTTCTAAAGATCCATGGTTTAAAATGATTTCTCAATTGAAACCAATGGTTGCAAATGATGATGCCACTCAAAACTATTATATGAATAGAGTTAAAACATTAGAAGAACAAATTTCATCGTTAGAATCTAAGAAATCTGAAGATAAATCTAAATTAATTGAACAATTAAATACTTTAAAGAAAGAAAATAATGCAAATCATAGTTTGTTAAAAGAAAAAGAAGCTCAATTAGATGAATTTAAAAAGAAGTCTGTTAATTTAGAAAAAGAAGTTGCTGATTTAACTGAATCACAAGAAAATATTCAATCTGAATTAGAATCTGAAAGAGAAGATTTAAAGAACAAAATTGATGAATTATCTCAACAAAACAAAGAACATGCAAAAGCTGCTGCTCCATTGAAAGATGAAATTAGAATGTTAAAGTCTGCTGTTTCTGAAAAAGAACGTTCAATTTCTAAATTCGAAACTAAATTATCTAAAGTTGATCCAGAATTAGAAAAGAAATTGGCTGATGCTGTACGTATTGGTTCTTTTAATTTGATTAAAGTACGATAAGGCCCTGTCTTATGTTTTTTATTTCCTTTTTATTTTTTTTTTTGAATATCTTACTAACACAACTATTATTATTAATTTAGAATATGAAATTATCTGCTTTAAAATCTGAAGTTGAAAGACTGAAGAATTCTTTGGAAAAATCTAACTCTATTTCTGATGAATTAAAGAAATCATTGAGATCTAAAGAATCTGAACTATCATCAATTAGTAGACAAGTTTCTGATAATAAAGCTAAACAATCTGCATATGAAAATATTAAAAAGACATTAGAAGCTAAAGAATCTCAATTAAGTTCATTAAGTAAACAATTATCTGATAAAGAAGCTATGGGATCAGAATTAAAAGATATGAAGAAGAAATTAGATGAAAAAACAGCTATTGCTGATGCAACTGAAAAATTGAAATTGAAATATAAACAATTAAAGCATGATTTCAAAGAAAATAAAGAATTATTAGATTCCAAAATTCGTGAAGAAATTGAATTTGATAAAGGCAAACAAAAGCATGAAAAAGAATTATCTGATAAAGAAGAAGCTATTAATGATTTAAAGAAAGAGTTAGATTTAGAAAAGAGAACAACTAAGAAATTGTCTGTTCAAACTAGATCACTTAAATTAGATAATGAAAAATTGGCTAAATCTAGAAAATCTAATGATGTTAAACTGGCTGAAATGAATTTTAGAATATCAAGAACTGGTCCACTTCCATTTGATTTACCTTCAGATGCTGCTAAATTAAGAGAAGAACTTGCTTTGATGCAAACTAGATTAGCTTCAGAAGCTTATGAAAATAGACAATTACGTGCTCAATTAAAGAAACTTGGTTCAACTCCAGAAGTTTTATCTAGATCTGGTTCATTGATTGGTAGTCCTGCTAGTAGTTATATGTCTAGACCAAGTTCATTAATTGGTACTCCATCTTCTAGTATCTCATCTTCCACTGAAGATTCAAGTTCACAATTAGCTGTTGAAAAGGCTGCTGTTAAAAGATTAGAAAAATTAAATGTTGATTTACAAAAAGAATTATTACAATCAAAGAATTCTGCTCGTGAATCAAGAGGTTCTGTTCCAATTGATGTTGATTATAAAACTAAATATCAATTTGCTGAAATGCAAATTAAGAATTTAGAAGATAAATTAGCTTTAAATTCAAGTTTAAATTCTGCATTTGGTAGTAGTAGTATAACAAGGGTTCCATTACAAGATTCAACAAGAGAAATTAAAAATTCTCAAAATGTTTTAGATAATCCATATTTAGATAAAGATTCTATTGCTATGAAACAAGAAAATTTAAGATTAAGTTCAAGATTAAATGAAGCTCAAACTAGATTAAAGAGAATGCAAGTTAATACTACATCTACGTTTATGCAACAAGATCAAATGGTTCAATTAAAATCCAAACTTCAAGTTTTAGAAAATAGAATTGTTACATTACAAGAATCTGTTGAATTTTATAAAACTAGAGCTGATAATTATTATTCAAAGATTGAAGCTGCTGAAGTTGCCGTTCAAAGTGCTAAACGTGCTGAATTATTAGTTAAGAATGAATTAACTCAAACTAAAGGTAGATTAAATAAAGCTCAAGAAGAATTCAAGAATTCAGATTTAACAGTTGCTCAATTAAATTCAACAATTAGAGAAATTGAAAGAGATTTGGCTGATAAGGTGTTTGGTTTAAGAAAATTACAAGAACAATATAATGCATTGAAGAATAAATATGAAAGTGGTGAAGAATTTAGAGCTTCTGCTTCATCTTCTCAAACTAAATCTAAAGATAGAGAATTAGAAATGTTGAATGAAGAATTAGTTAAATTAATGAATAGGGAAACTGAATTAAGTAAGATGTTAAAGAATGTCAATTTACAATTAGAAGTTAATAAGAAGGAGTGTAACTCATTGAAGGTTAATAATTCTGATTTGTTGAAAGAAAAAGAACAAATTAAAAAGATGTTAGGTGATACCATGGAAAAGAATGATAAATTAATAACTGAAAAACAAGAACATTTAATGAAGTTGAATACACTAACATCTCAAGTTTCAGCTTTGAAAACAACAAATACTGATTTAGTTAAAGAAAGAGATAATTTACTACAAGCTAAGAGAGAATTAGAATTGAAAGTTGCACATATTACCTCTGAATTTGAAAGACATCTTGCTAAAGTTAAAGTTGATGCGTCTAATGCAGTTTCAGTTGTTCAATTATCAGGTCAATTAAAAGAATCAGAAACTTTAATTAATGAATTGAAGGTGAAGGTTAAAGATTATGAAGATAAATTTGATGATTATGATACCAGATTACAAAAGATGAGAGAAGATTCATTAATGATTATTGAAGAAAATAAAGCATTAGTTAAATTTAATAAGAATTTGAAATCAAAGATTGAACAAATGGATGATGATTTCCAAGTTGAAAAGGTTGCAGAATCTAAACATTGGACTTTAAGAGTTGAAGATTTAGAAGAACAATTAATGAGAGCTAATGCTACTAAGAGAGAAGAAGATCAAAAATTATATAACTTAACCAGAGCAGTTAAAGACTTACAAAGTCGTAATAATATTCAAGAACATACAGTTCAAAGATATAAACAAGAAATTCAATCATTAGAAGATACTGTTAACAGATTGGATGGTACAATTCAAGCTTTACAAACACAAGATGCTGAAACTCAATTAAGATGTAAGAGAGCTCAAAGAGAAGTTAATACTTATAAAGAGCAAAACTTACTTCTTGAAAAAGAATTATTAGATTGGAGAACAACAGCTTAATTGATTTAGTTTCATTTTATTTGTTTTTACGTTGATTTTTTTAAATTTTGATTGTTTTAACTTTTAATTTTGGTTTTGCATTTGTTCGTTTATTTTCTTTCGGTTTGTTGATTTCCTTCAACCTGTTTTATTCATTTTTTGATTTCCTGTTAGTTTGTTTGTGTTTATTTTCAGTTCTTGTATACTTTTATTTAAATTTACTTTATTGATTCCTTAACTATAAGTTCAACCGCTCAAACGGACCGCTTTTCTGGTTGTGCGATCCGGTGCAGGGATTCGGATTCAATGAGTCAAATTTGATTTTTCACTTTTGATTTCCATTTTCGATGACTACAATTAAGTCACTTCCTCCTTTTCCTGTGAAAAAACAAACCCTAGTCTAAGATCATTAACATCTCAAATGCTCAGATCTGCAGCAGGTATCAGAACAGGTGTTTCTTCAGTGTCAAAGCTGTTGAAACCTTCAATTCTAGTTAGAAATGAATCATCTTCAACATCAGCTATTGCTTATAAGGCCATACATAGAAATAGAAAGAGACCTCCTCTCCCAACTTTAGATACTCCAAATTGGTCTGCTGGTTCTGCAGTCTCTTCAATCATCTATGAAACTCCACTTCCTTCAAGACTCCCTCAAACTCGTCATGTTTTAAATTGTTTAGTTCAAAATGAACCTGGTGTTTTATCTTTAGTCTCTGGTACTTTAGCTGCTAGAGGTTTCAATATTGATTCTTTAGTTGTTTGTAATACTGAAGTTAAAGACCTCTCTAGAATGACCATTGTGCTGGACGGACAAGATGCTGTTATTGAACAATGTAGAAGACAAATTGAAGATTTAGTTCCAGTTTATGCTGTTTTAGATTATACACATTCTGAAATTATTAAAAGAGAATTATTATTAGCTAGAGTTTCTTTATTAGGTCCTGAATATTTCCAAGAATTATTAGCTCATCATAATGAACAAGTTGATGAATTCCCAACTGAATTAAAAGAATCTGTTTATCATCCAAATAATTTACCTCCATCTCAAGCTTTGAGACAAAAGCATGAACATTTAGATGCAGTTACTAAATTAGTTCAACAATTTGGTGGTAAAGTTGTTGATATTTCTGACAGAAATTGTGTTGTTGAATTAGCTGCTAAACCATCAAGAATTTCAGCTTTTATTGCTTTAGTTCAACCATTTGGTATATTGGAAATTGCTAGATCTGGTATGATGGCTTTACCAAGAACTCCATTAGAAGGTGTTGAACAAGATGGCGTTGATCCAACTAAAGATGCTTCTGATGTTGTTGATGTTTCTCAATTACCACCAGGTTAGTCATTAATATAGATTTAGAACTAATTATGTTGGAATTTACAAAATTATTATTTATACTCTACTGTATTTACACTTTATCTTTTCATATTATTTTGTCATTTAATTTATAACGAATATATTATTTTTGATTATATATATACGTAGTAATCTTGATGTCCTGTATTTTAAGAAAAACTTGAAACTAAAAAATAAAGTAAAGTATGAAAAAGGCCGTTATAAAGAAAAGAGAAACAAAGAAAATGATCGAAAACCCACTAAAGATAGAAAACCCAAATAAAAACAAATAAAATAAAGTATAAGCATAAAAAGAAATAAATAAATATAGAAAATAAAATTATAAGATTTGAAATCTAAAGACCAAAATCAGCTGTTCCTGATCCAGGAATACTATCTATTTCAAATTCACCTAAAACAAGATTAACTAAAGCATCAACAAGAGCATTAATATCAACTTTAGCTGTACCATCACTTAAAACGATTTGAACAATCTTTTGAAATAATGTCATATCAGTAATATTTAAATGAATATCATCTAATCTGGATTCGATTAAAATATAATGATTATTATTTTCAAAAATTGGAGTAGTTTTAGTATCTTTCCAATCAGTTATATTTAAATCACTAAATTTATTACCTTGATATAATAAATCTGCTGTACCTTTAATTTTATTAACTGCTAAATCTTTAATTTCCATATTACCTAAATTTAAAAAAACTTTTAGATTACCGCTAATTAAAGGAACAACTGAATCTCTAACTTCAAAAGTCATATCTTCCATTGTAACATTTTCTAAATATCTTGATGTTAAATCTGATGCATTAAATGGTAAGCTAATTGGTGCTTCAATTTTTTGGAAAACTTTATTTAAAATAGCTGAATCTTGAGCTGATTCAATTGAACTACCAACAATCATAAAATCAATTATATTATAATTCACAATAGATTCAATAAAATTTGATAAGGGGGTTGAATTATCGTTAGGTGAGCATTTTTCAGATAATTTAGATTCAGTATTTGAATCAAATGATAAAGTTGATGAAACATTCAAATTACCTGATTTTTTAATTGGGTGTAATTCAAATTTAGAGCTTTTTAAAGATGCCATAGTTAAAGTAGATCTATCATCACAGTCATTGATTATCAATTTCCAATTTAATTCAGGAACATAAAAACTATCAATATTAATAAATGATAATAATTTCTGAACTGGATTTTTATTAACAATCAAATTAAAATTACAATTTAATCTATCATCATCATCACTTAATTTTAAATTATCCAGTTTAATATCTTCATTTGTAACTTTAGAAATCAATGATGTGGGAAGTTCGATATCCAGGGGAATTATTAAGTTAGTAACTGGAATATAACCATTTAATAATAAGATTTTAACATTAGCATCACCTTGAAGTCTAAATTCAGAATCAGGATCTTCAATTAATCTTTTAATGATTTCAAAAAAACCATCAGCATTAGCAAAAACAGTCAGGTATAATTCTAGATCAGTTTGAGCACCATCATAAATCTTAACTGAAAAAGGCTGAATTGAAACGGTTCCCATTTTTTTAAAATCACCTCTGGTATCATCTTTAACTTCAAGGTCTAAATCATCAATCTTTAAATTCAATTGTCTAATTGCAAAACCACCATACTTGAAATATTGTTTTGCAATTGGATCATTAATTCCAGTAAAATTATTTAAATTATATCCTTTAACTAAGATGTGAATACCACCATCATTTGAAATACCTAAAAATTTAATATCATCTGAATTAAAAGTTGAACCTTGAGAAATATATTCACCTAAATTAGGTTCCACTCTAGTGAAAAATATAGATATTGTGGAAATTAATAAAGTTGATAAAATTAATATTGGTATCCAAACATCCAATCTATATCTTCTCCAAAATGGAGTATTATTATGTCTATTTTCAGGTAACAAGTTACTTAAAGATTCAGTAGCTGATCCTAATAAAGGAGTTGTTTCCATATTATGTACATTTGCTGACATCTTTGAATATATGAAATGTTTAACTTGTTTTTTATGAAAAGAAAATAACCAAAGTCTCCTTATAAAGAAGCAACACTTGATTGATTTTGATTTAGAAACAGGTAAAGATAGCTCAGCCGCAGAGGCGCAGTGCTCTGTGCTGTGCCACAGAGTGAGGCGGTACAATTTTTGAATTTTTTCAAAAAAATTTAAAATTATTCAATTTTTCAGTTCAATTGATAGTTTTTTAATCAATATTATAAAATCAAATTATTAATAAATTTTATAAAAATGTTATACTTAATTGGTTTAGGTTTATCCCATGCTACAGATATTACCGTTAGAGGTTTAGAAACTGTCAAAAAATGTAAAAGAGTTTATCTTGAAGCTTATACATCAATTTTAATGGCAGCTGATAAAGAAGAATTAGAGGAATTTTATGGTAAAGAAGTGATATTGGCAGATAGAGAATTAGTTGAATCAGGATCAGATAAAATTTTAGAAAATGCACAAGAAGATGATATTGCATTTTTAGTTGTTGGTGATGTTTTTGGTGCAACTACACATACAGATTTAGTTATTAGAGCTAGAGAACTAGGTATTAAAGTTGAATCAATTCATAATGCATCAGTTATGAATGCAGTTGGTGCTTGTGGTTTACAATTATATAATTTTGGTCAAGCAGTTTCAATTGTTTTTTTCACTGATGAATGGAGACCAGATTCATTTTATCATAAAATTTTAGAAAATAGAAAGATTGGTTTACATACATTATTATTGCTTGATATTAAAGTTAAAGAACCAAATTTTAAAGAATTGATGCATGGTAGATTAGTTTATGAACCACCAAGATATATGCAAGTTAATACATGTTGTGAACAATTATTAGAAATTGAAGAGAAGAAAGGTGAAAAAGCATATACCCCAGATACTCCATGTGTTGCAGTTTCAAGATTAGGATCACCAAGTCAATCTTTCAAAGCTGCTACATTAAAAGAATTAGCTAATTATGATGCTGGAGAACCATTACATTCAATTGTTATGTTAGGAAGACAAGTTCATGAATTAGAGTTGGATTATTTGTTAGAATTTGCTGATGATAAAGAAGCATTCAAGAAAGCTGTGGAGGCAGATCAAGAGTATTTCAAACCACCACCTCCTCCTCCAGTTGAAGAAGAAGTTATGAGTGATTAGATTGATTGTTGTAACGTTTAATATTTAATTCGATTTAATTTGTAAATTTGATTGTATAGATGTTTTAATTATTAATGGATGTACATTTCTCACTTTCGACTTAATGATATAACCTAACCCTTTATTCTTACCAGTTATAGAACCTGTTACCCCAGATTCTGTGACTGTGTGATCCCGTGGCAATTGTCCCAACCTGATAGTATCACAGCTTCTTCCCGAGTATACTGCTACTATATTAATATTATCTCCCCTCGGAGAAGATCTGAGTGGCGCACTCCCCAAAACCTCCGTAGCTTCAAATTTCTAGAGCTGTATAAATAATCACAAGATTCCACCTGTTTTCTTTCAAATTCATAATCTCCAACTCTGTTATTTATCACCTACAATATATTAAGATAAAATAATCAGAATAATCAAGAAATGACAATGGCCAATACTCCAATTAAATCAATCTGTGTCTTTTGTGGTTCATCATTCGGTAATAATCCAGAATTTACAAATCAAGCTGCTCAATTAGGTAAATTATTAGCTAAGAAAAACTATGGTTTAGTCTATGGTGGTGGTACAACAGGTTTAATGGGTGAAATTGCTAAAACTACTCACGCAAATGGTGGTTCAGTTCATGGTATTATTCCAGATGCTTTAGTTTCAAAAGAAAGAGCTGATGAATCAACAATTGAAGAAATTAATAAATCAATTAAACAAGATGTTGATACACATAAAGGTGAAACTCCAATTGATGATAACTATGGTAAAACTACTATTGTTCCAGATATGCATACTAGAAAAAGAATGATGGGTGAATTAGCTGATGGTGGTTTTGTTGCAATGCCAGGTGGATTTGGTACATTAGAAGAAATTATGGAAATTACAACTTGGTCTCAATTAGGTATTCACTGTAAACCAATTGTTTTATTTAATATCGATGGTTTTTATGATGATTTCATTAAATTTTTAAATACTGCTATTGAAAAAGGTTTCATTTCTAAGAAAAATGGTGAAATTGTTGCTGTTGCTACAACACCTGAAGAAGTTATTGATAAATTAGATAATTATGTTGTTCCTGAAGGAAGATTCACACTGGAATGGGGTAAGCAATAGATAATATTAATATTTGTTTTTTTTGGGGATCCGGTTATTCTATTCTATTCATTATACTTATTGCTTACATATAATTTAATTTACAAAATAAATAAAAAAAATTAAAAAAAATTTAAAAAAAAAAAGTGTTTTTGGATTTATTTATTAGATCTACTTAATTTATATAGAATTCTTATTAGTTAATTACTTGTATACTGTTACATATATGCATTTATTTAATTATCTTTTCAATATCATTAGCTTACGACGAAATTATTAGTATAATTAATAAAGTATTAAAATTTAAATAAAAACCCATAAAGTAAAAAAAAAATCATATGAATAAAGAAAAACACCGTTTTAAAGACAAATTAAAAGCAAAAATATTAAACTTCAACAAGCATAATAAAAAACAGAATAAATGAAAAGAAAAGTTTTAAAAAAGTTTATTATATACAAAAGAATTACAATTAATAAGTTTTAATATAATCAATACTATCAACACATTTTGCAATTGTCATTTGATTTGGACCTAAAATTTTACTAATACCAATAGCAGCATCAACAGTTGAATCATAAGCATCATGTTCTAAAATCAATCCACCTTTTCTTTCACCTCTCCATTTAGTAGCATCATCAAGAATGATATTTTTAGTTCTTTGAGCTGGAACAGTTTCTAATTGCCAATCAAATGCATCATGATCCCATAAAACAGCTTGCATACCAAATAATCTAGCAATTGATCTAACTCTATCATCAATACCACCATAAGGAGGTCTATACCATTTTGGAATATGTCCACCAGTAGCATTCATTGCCCAAATTGACCATTGAAATTGTGCAACAATTTGTTCATTTGTTAAACCAGGTAAAAACTTATGTGACCAAGTATGTGAACCAATTAAATGACCAGAATCTCTAACTAATCTATAAATTTCAGGATATCTAACAACATTAACACCTAAATTGAAAAAAGTAGTTTTATGTTTCAAATTATTTAATAATTTAATTGTTGCAGGTAATGGACCATCATCAAAAGTTTGAGATAAAACAGGACAAGAGTAAACATCATCAAAAGAAATACATTTATAACAATCAAATGAACAACTGGATCTATCTAAGCAAACACCAGAATTTCTAATTGGAAGTTTAGGAACTTTATTTAAATCAATAAAAGTCATTGGAATATAAGGAGGATCAAGTCCAGGCCATTCTTTTAATTGAGTAAAATCAGATAACCATTTTGGAAAAGGAGTTGTAGCCATTATTGAAACATTATAACTATCTAAAGCTGCCAAGGGAGTAACTTTTTGTTGATCAGCAATCATTTGTTGTGCTTCTAATTGTTTTTGAGTAAGTTGTACATGATGTGATTGAGCATTTGTAGATTGAGTAGTAAGAAGTAATGAAAACAAAGAGAAGATCAGTTGATACTTCATATTTTTCTTTTTAGTTGAAGAAAGTGAGTAAATGGGTTAAATGGGATTGTAGATTGTTTTGGAGGTGTTCAGTCAATAAAAAACAAGAAAAGAATGTGTTGCTTCTTGCTCTTTGTTGATTTCAGCCAACCAGATCGCTGCTCCCAAAACCAACCTTCGCGTTTTACTTCAACACACGCGTTAACTCTTTTGTTTACTTTAAATTATATATTTAATTTTAACAAAAGAAGGAATATTTCAAATTAGAAATATGGGCGGAGTTATTAATTATAAATAATTTAAAGGTGTTATATTGAGAAAACCACAGAACCACAAAGGTAGACAGAAAAACTAATAAAAACAAGAAAACAACAACAGTATAAAATAAATAGGTTTAGGAAGTAGGAGAGGAAAGTAAAGGGGGCGGAATGAAAATAAAATAAAAGAAAAATTGAAAGGATATACGTAGGAGAACGAGTAAAGAGGTATATTAATATGATAATGATATTAAAAAAAAATCGTCTTAATTTTTATACTGTAATAAAATATAAGAAATTAAATGCAAATCTAGTAAATAAAAATTTGATTGAGGTTCATAGGTGATTTTTTTTATATATTAATTGTACCGTTGAAGTAGTAGTAGTAGTAGTAGTAGTAGTAATTGATGAAACAAGTATTATATTAGCACACATAATAATGATGATTTAATAAAAAGTTAAAGATAGCAAATTAAAGAAAAAATAATAATAAAATCAATTCAAATGAAAATCAAATAATAATAATAGTAATAAATAAATAACGTTTTTTTATCTTCGTGATGATGAGGAACTTTCATCTAAAGAATGACCAGTTGAGCCAGTAGCAGTAGTTGAAGCAATATCAGCAGTTGAAGGTTTTCCTTCAGGAGGTTTTAAACTATAATTACTAAAACTTATTGAACCACCAATTGATTTTCTCTTATTTTTTTTAGCTCTATATTCATTATTATAAAGATCAGTTGTAAAAGAGTTATCTAATAAACCAGGAGTTGAAGGTTGATTCATTGAAACTGAAGGATATCTTCTTGAATTCATTGAATTTAAAGTTGATCTTCTTTGAGATGATGATCGACTTAATGAATTAGTTGAAGAGTTAGCAGAAGATAAAGTTGAATTTGAACTAGTATTATTATTATTATTATTATTATTATTATTATTTAAATTTGAATTTAATAAAGATTGATTATTATTTGAATTTGAAGATATTCTTGATATTTGTTGTTTTAATTGTTTATTTTCATCTTTTAAAGATTGAATTTCTTTCATTAATTTTAAAACTATACCTTCTTGTTCTTTTTCCATAACATCAATCAAATTATTATCAGATTGACTAATTGAAGATTGTCTTGATCTAGTTGATGAAGCAGTTGATGAACAGACAGACATTGAAGAATGAATGTAATCATTATTTGAATGTGAATTTATTGAACTAATTGAAGATTTTTGTAAATTTAGATTTGGTAAAGTATGAGATCTTGGACTTGTAGAAGATATAGTTGAAGCAGCAGATGGAACTATTGATGTAGACATTTGATTATTATTAATTAAAGGATCATTAATATTAAAAACTTGATGAGAAGAAGTAGGAGACATTTCAGTTAAGTATAAGTTAGCTTCTTGTGATTTAGGTGATCTATCAGGAAGAATATGCTTTGATAGAGAAGGGGATCTGATATGAAAATTTGAGGTAGACGTGGAGTCGTTTGCTGATCTGTTCATAATTGGTAATAATTCTCTGAATGAATAAGGGCCTTTGAAATCTAGAATATATATAAATTATGATCTGTATATATATCGAGTATATATATAATATATTAATTATAATTAATTAATTGAGTAAAGTGATCGAGGCGAAGATCGAGAAGAAGAACAAGTGGTTTAAAAAAAGAGAGATGGCGAAAAACACAAATTTAATTTTAAAATTTAATTCGACGTACATATAAATTAATTGATTCAAATTGTATATAGCTAGCTAGGTAGTACGTGATATTCTTATGTATGAATCACCATGTAGTGAAAGTGAATAAAGTGAAAGTATAGACGTATACGTAGTAAAAGAAAATGTGGAGAAAAGAAAAGGCTGAAGGCGCGCTCTTGTGAAAAGTATTGCGCTGGCACCCACACAGACCACCCACGTGCACACACTGGGCACAGTCTGAGAGTGCATACTTTTGGCACTTTAGGAAAGAGATTCTGGTTATCTTTATCTATATGCACAGCTAGCTAATTTTTATCAATCACAATCAATTTCACAATTACACCACAGGCTACAGCTGATATCGATTCGGACTACATATATGAGTGTTCTACTGTATAGTGTGACTCGACTGTGTGGAGGGCACTCAGAGGGGCAACTTCACAAACATTTGGAGGGGAGCAGTTATAATTATAATTAAGTCAAGCTAGTGTTTACTATTTACTATTTACAAGTACTATATAGTTCTGTCTAGCTACAATCACATATATATTGGCTAGCTACAGCTGGCCAAAAACACTTATAAAGTTATAATTCAGTCTATCAACCATATGCATATATGAAATTTAACTCTGCATGGCAGCAATAGTATGAACCACTATAGCGCTGTCTTAATAGTGAATGGTGCCAAAGTCCCAGACTCACAATTTATTATACAGACTACTATATATGTACTGTAGAATACTCACAGATATAGCTATATGCTTATTTCAGTTATATTTGATATGAAAGTAGTTTAATCATTAATATATAATTTAATTTAATATATTATAATTCATTAATATTTTTATATATCTTCTTTTCTTCTTAATTTGATGTTTTTTTGATCGATCGATAGCTCTATAGATAGATTCACCCATAATTTAATTCATATTAAATTGCATGCATGAATATATTATAATTAATACTAATGAGATATAGGAATCTACTATCGATCATTATAGCTTAATTAATATATACCACTTAATTTCACAATATTACTAATTGATTGTAAATGATTAATTTTGTATATAACATTTTGATAATTTAATGTAAATTGTGTAAATTAAATGTATTGATGAAAATTCCATTTTTGTATTACTTTTTTTGAACAAATCCTTAGCAAGTTATAGATAATTTAATTTCAAAAAGTTAATTATACGAGTTTCAGTTAATTCATATAGAAAGAAATATTTCACCAACCCAGAATTAATTTTCAAGATATATATAACATGCATGCATTCAGTTAAATTAATTTTGTTTATACCTCTTGAATTGTTCAGGGAATTGGTCTATACGACTCTATAGTTCTTATCTGTCTGTAATATTCTTTATTGTCAGACTGTATGCTTCATTTACTATAACGGATAAATATCTATATATGTAACTTTATGAGTTTTGAACATGTTCCTAGACTAAATTAGTTAATTAGGGATTATACATCAAAAATTGAGGGATCAAACTTCAAAACAAAAATAAAACACCACATATAATTAATTAAGGTATTATTTATTTGAAATATACAATTATAATATTATAATTTAAGAATCTTTTAAGATTTGATATATTGACAAAATTTTATTCTATATATAGATCTCATCTCTTGAGTCTTGGTTATATCTATAGTTGATTCTTGTGAATGAAAAATATTCAAAAATTACTAATTAATTTTCATTTCTGAAAATGGGATCACTTTTAAAAATCATGGAATGTTAATTCAATTATGTAGAACAATTGATTGATTAATTTAGCTATATTTTGAAATTTGACTATATAACTGTATTTTATGAAACAGAATATAATTACATGTACATTGTATCTGTAATT
Organism: Ambrosiozyma neoplatypodis; assembly: GCA_030567495.1. Taxonomy (NCBI): domain Eukaryota; kingdom Fungi; phylum Ascomycota; class Pichiomycetes; order Pichiales; family Pichiaceae; genus Ambrosiozyma; species Ambrosiozyma neoplatypodis. Next base: position 139,696 of record JAJLSG010000211.1, on the reverse strand, counting down.
AAGAATTAAAAATTATAGTGAATTGAAATGAATTTGGTGATCAAGCCGCTCCTCCGCCGTCGCCTTGCGGCTATCCATCTCTGCCAGCCTCACTCCCACCCACCATGTCCAAAACCAAATCAACTCTTCCAAAGCTCTTTAATTTCAACTAACCAACAAAGACAAAAAAAGGGAAAAAAATCAACACAAAAAATGAACTCAAAAATGTTCAAGAAAAGGGGAAACAGCTCTTCTTCCTCTTAACCAGCACACTCTCCTTCTTATCCCTACTTGTTTCATCAGCCCAATCTCTTCTTTATCATCTCTATTCTTTAATTGACTCTCTGCTTTTGCAATTTCTATCACTATTATCTAAATATTTGACGTGTCTTTCGTTGGTCTTTTAGTTCTGGGTTCTTTTTCTTTAAAATACCATTTATTCCCCTCTAGGACACTAATTATTGAACTTTTTAAGAGACTAACTCAATTATATATCATCTGATAACGACAATTATCCTTTTTTTTCACTTCTAATATCCCAATTTACTTTCAAAAGTTACTCTCGTTACACTTTCCTTTTATCTTTCTTATTTTTTAGTTTTTTCAAAGTACAAATCCATTAAAACAAAACAGTATTTAACAACAACAATTAACAAAGAGGTAAAGTATCATAATGGGTTACACTAGAGTTGATTCACAACAACAACAATTTAATTCTGTTTCCTTTGACTCATCTTCTGTTCTTCAAGTCCCATCTTCTTCAAATTCAAATGCTGCAACTGCTGCTTCATCTGGATCAGGTGGCAACAATAGTATAAACATTACTCCTCCACCACCAACTTCAACTCATAATAGTACTCCATCAAATGGTTCAATTCGTTCTTTTAAATCAACTACTTCCACTAATACCTCAAATGCTTCTCCTAAAATTTTATCTGGTTCCACTTTTGCAAATAATCAATCTATTAAACTTATTTCTCAGTTAATAATTGATTACCAAAATGATAATTTAGATATTAATAAAACTTTAGATATCATTTTAGATGATACTTTTTGTTCAGATATTACCGTTTTAAAAGATAGAATGAGTCAAATTATTAAAGATAATGGAAATTCACCTGATCAAACTGAACTTGAACTAATTACTGTTATTACTCTTTGTAAATTATTAAAACAATTAAATAGAATTTTAAAAAGTTCAGCTAATTCTCCTTCAAATTTTAATTTAAATATGAATTTAAATGAACAAAAATTTGACGTTGCAATTAATCTTTATAATTCAATTTTTGGTTTACTTTCTTATTTTTTTCAATTACCTCAAACTCATAAAAACTTTGGTTTTAAACATTTTGCTAATTTATTATGTTCCCCAAAAGTTTATTTATTTGATTCTTTATTAACCTTTTTATTACTTATTCCAAAATTTAATTATACTGAGAAAGCAAAAATGAAAAAAATGTTTGTTTTAATGTTGTCCTTTTTTTTAATGAATTCAAATTTTTTTAATTTAATTATTAAATTTTTTGATAGTTCAAGATCATTTGATATTTTATCTTCAATTTTTAATGAAATTACAATTGGTAAAGCTGGCTTTGGCTTTATTAGTTTATTTAAAATTTTTAATTTATCAAGAGTTTTAGAAAATTTTGATATTTCAAATTCAACTTGGGATTCAAAAATTATTAATGTTTCTGTTCCAACTCCTTGTGATTTTACTGTTGTTAAAACTATTCAATTGTTAAAAAATTTACAATTTTCTTTAGATAGAATTGTTAAAGATCCAAAATCAACTTCTGAATTGGCTACTCTTATCCAATTATTTAATGAAAATCCTTTATATAGACAAGCAATTACTTTATTTTGTTATCATAATTCTGAAATTTTAGAAATTTTATATTCTCAATCTTTATCTCTTTCTGTTGCTAAATCTCCTCTGATTAACACTGATATTGGTTTATCTGCAAGATTGAAATATTACTTATTAACTAAAATTTCAGCTGAATTAATTATTGATTTTCCATTAATTAATAATTATTATTCAAATCAAGTTATTAAAATTTTAACTGAAATTAATAATCCAAATTTTATTAATTGTTTAGGATATTCAATTGAAAATAATGATTATAGTTATAAACCTACAGAATTCACAATGAATATTTTATTTGAATTAGTTGATCATAACTTAAATTTAGATTTATTTAAAGAAAAAAATTATTTACAATATTTAAAATCAAGTTTAATTAATATCAATGAAAATATCAATAATGAAAATTCATTTTTAAAATTAAATAGTTTATTGAATGATGTTGGTAGTCGTTTATCATTACATGCTTTATTTGAAAATTTACAATTCATTTTAACTTCTAGCTCAAATAATATTTTATTAGGTAATAAAATGACTTATAAATCAATTCCATCATTTTATAAAAAAGAATTTGGTTATGACTTTATTGTACCAGTTGGGAAATCCAATTTTATGTTTGAAGATAATCTTAACTTTGGTTTAGATTCAACTAAGAATTCTAGATTAAAATCTTTAGAATTATGTAAGGATATCGAAAATTCAATTGAAATTCACCAACAATATTGTACTGAACTCATCCAACATTGCTTATTATTATGTTGTATTGTTAAACAAAAAATTTATAATTATCTAAGAAAATATAGTGATTCATTTGATTTAATGAAATTTTCAACTAAATCACAAGTTCAACAACAACAACAACAACAACAATCACAACAACCTAATACTGGAAATGCTGATGAAAATAATAATACTAATACTACCAATAATGCTTCAATTTATAAATTTAGAAATAAAAATTTTACTCAATTAGCAATGTTTAAAGCGGGTCATGGTTTAGATTTTAAAGTTATGTATCATGCATTAGAATTAAATATTGTTACAACTGCTTCAACAATTATTTTACAAGATAATTTAATTCATTATACAAATGAATATAATACTTTATTAACAACTGATCCATTAAATGTTCCAATTGCAAATATGTTATATAATTTACAAGTTGATAGTTTAAGAAATTTTTTAAATATTTATAAAGATTTTGGTTTAATTAGTTTATTCAAAATATTTCAAAAATCAATGTTAAATGATTTAAGATTAATTCCTTGTTATGCACAGGCTTTAACCGATTTAATTATTTCTGAATCTGGAGAATCATTATCAATTCCTGTTCCAATTACTACCACTACTAATAATAATGGAAATAATTCAACATCCAGTTCAACTAATTCATCACCTGGAATGATTTCTTCATCATCTTATTCACGTTCTTCACGTCAACCACAATCTCAACAATCACAACAATCATCACAACCATTAAATTCAACTAGTATTACTGATACAATTCAACAGAGTTCCATTCTGAGTAACCTGCTAAGACAAATGGTTGAAATGTTTGATGATGGTAAAACTGTTGCATTCAAGAGAATGGTGGCTTATTTAAAGAAAAATCCATCTCCAATTAAACCTTCAAAAATTGAAAAAGGTACTGCAATGCTGGATCTTAACAAATTTGCTAAGGTTTTAGGATATAAAGATGAAACTGTTTTTTTCATTCATTAATCAATTTGATTATCATTATCCATTTCCCCCTCTTTTTTCCTTGTTTCTCTTCGTTATGTTTTTTTCTTTGTTATTGATTTGTTTGGTATTTCACACTATGATACTTTTTTTTGTTTGATTTTATTATTAAATTTGGTTTTTCTTGTTGTATGTTTAACATTACACTAAACTAAAAATTATACTTTTTTTTTAATGAAGTGGGTCTAGCTGGTCTGTTTGTTACTCATTTATTTGTTTTTATTTTAATTTTGTTTTTGTTATTAATTAATTGCACTTCCCTGTTTTCTTTTTTCTTTTTTCTTTTTCAAACTTACCTTATTATACTAATTCTATTTAATACTTTATTCTTTACTCTTTTTGTTTTATCTGTTACTCTGAAATTTTTATTATTTATACCTATTACTATACTACTTTTGTTTTATTTTTTTATTTTTACGCTTATATTTTTATCTGTTACTGTTACTGTTATTGTTTTTCTTTTATTATTATTATTATTATTACCCTCTTAGCTATCATCTTATTATATATTAAAATTGCTCTATTCTTTTTTCTTTAATTTCATATTCCCTATCTGTTATTATATATCTTTTGCTTGAAATCTTTTTGTTTTATTTTGATATATACTGAATCTATATACATCTTATTCTTTTTGATTCATATTAACTATACTTTTATTGTTTTTATTAAATTTTATGAATTAATTTTGTTTTCATTATTAAATAAATACCACATGTATTTAAATTAAAAAATAGAATACTCCGAATTAATATGAGTATTTCTATAGTTCAAATTAAGTAAATAAATGAATATAATAAATTAATAAAAAGACGAGTATATGTAGTATAATAGATAATAAAAAAAAAGGCAAATACTAGAATGTGATATGATCAATTATTGAAAAAGGAGATAAAAACAACAACAAGCAATTTTTTTTTAAAAAAAACACAAAACAAAAATAAAAAGCAGATACAATTAAATTAATTAATATCAAATGATTCAAATTTAAATAACACAATTTAATTAAAACAAATAACAAAAAATAATGTAAGTGATTAAGCAGACAAAAAGTATTAACAATAAAAATAAAATGACATGGTGGAGAAACAAAACAATAAAAGAAAAAGTTGAAAAATTAAAGTAAATAATCAAAAAAGTATAAATAAAAAAAAAAACTCTAAATAAAAAGAAAAATAACGATTGACAATGCAAACACAGTAGAAAAGCTATATATACGTATAATAATAATAATAATAATAATAATGATGATTTAATGATAAATATGACAAGTTGAGATAAAAAAGGAAATCATTTATTCTAAAAAATAAACAAAAATAACGAAGAAGAAAAATAAATTAAGAAAACTAAAATTTGCTTAAAAAAGGATAATTGAATAAAAAATATAGGAAAAAAAAAAGAGATATTTTAATTAACATAAAGAAAGATTTTTAAAAGAATTAAATTTATATATGCTAAGAAAACCATTCTTGGATAACTTGTTGTGCTTCTGTACTATATTTGTTTAACAAACTCATAGCTTGATCTTGAGGTAATGTCCCTAATAATTGCTTAACACCACCAACAACTTCTTCAGCTGTTTTACCACTAATTGAATTAAATAATAGTGATTGAACCACAACATCTAAAACTTGTGGAATTTGTGCAACTATAACTGGATTTGATTGCTGAATTAAACCTAATAAAAATATATATGCAATTGGAGCAGACTCTTCATCTTGTAAAATAGGTAATAACTTAAACCAATTTTCAACATATTCATTAAAATTTGGAACTTGGGACCCAAAACTATGTAAAACTTTAGCAATTGAAGCAGCTGATGCTTCTGTGGCCAATAAATTATCTTCAGCTTTTGAATCTGGTACATTACACATTTGAATAATTGATGGTAAACAAGCTAAACAAAATGGACCATACTCAAAGCCACCATATTGAGCACATGCACCAACTGTATATGAAGCAACTTGTCTTAAACTAGCATCTGATGAAGTTAATGCTTCACCAACTGGATTCATAAACACGTCTTTAAATTGTGTTGACTGAGTACCTGTAAATTCAACTAAATCTGAAACTGCAGATAATGAAAGTAATTTCAGTGAAGTATTTTCATCCCTTATAAAAGAACCAATTTTTGGAATTAATGTTTGGAAAGAAGGTAAAAATCTACCTTTGCTATTTTTAAAAACAGCTGTTAAAATTTTACTTATTTCATCTAATAGTTCTTCATCTGAATATTCATCTTCATCTTCTTGAAGTTCCTCGTTATATTCATCATCACCAGTTTCCCTATCCTTTAATCTTTGATATGAATCAGTCATATTTAAATCAATTGCTTTAGCAAAATTGGTTAATTGAGTATCTGATAAACTATCTGGACCCATTAATTCCAGACATTTAGTTAAACAGAAATAGTAAGCAACTAATAATTCACTAACTAATTCAGCTTCAATTTGATTAATAACTTTATCAGCAATTTGCTTCCATAATAATTGAGATTGAGTTGAAGTACTTGAACCAGTTGCATCAATTGTACATTTTAATAAAGATGGCATAGCCAGCGCTGAAACACCTCTAACACCATCATGTAAATAAAAATCTAATGCAGGAATAACAATTTCAGTTGCAATTGGGTCAACATATGGATAGAAATCAGCACCTAATGCTTCAGCATAAGTTTTTAATAAGTCAATTGCAGCAGCTTTATCATCTAAAATAGCAGTATGAACAGCGATATGTTTACCAGATATTTTAATAACTTCATAATCCTCATTTTGATTCAATTCATCAACTTCATCATCTTCAACAACAGAAATATCTTGGGTTGATTTAGCAGCTGACAATAATGGAGGTAAAACAGTTGGTAAATATGGAACAAAATCTTTACCAATTAATTTACAGATTCTATTCCAACCTTGTTCTAAATATGTTTTTAATGGGTCATCTTCACCAGTTAAGGTGTCTTGTAAATGTGCCAGTATTTGAACCATTTCTTGTGCTGTTGAACCAAATTTTTCATGACCGACTGCAACTGCAATTAATGTTGAACATTCAATTGATTTAGCCTTTAATAATCTATTTTCTTCACCCATATCTGATTTTAAAACATCAATTAATAATGGCATTAAAGTATCATAATATTTAACAAATTTATTTTGAGCAGCATCAGCAACTATAGCAATTGTTGTAATAACTTGTTCTTGAACGTATCTTTTTGGAGCACTTTGTAATAAAGTTAATAAATTAGTTAATAATTGATCTAGATATGGTTCTAAAACTTCTTTTGTTGCATCTTCAGAGAAATTAACTAAAGCAGCAGCAGCGTGAGCTTGAACTCTTGGAACATTTTTAACATCTAACATTGTAATCAAGGAAGGTAAAACTCTATCACCTGCAGTTCTTTGAATTAAATCAGCAAAATCAGTTGAAACTTGACCTAAAGCATTACAACATGAATATTGAACTCTTGGATTAACATCATTTAAAGAAGGTAAAATCATATCTAAAATTTTTGGGATCTCATCAATTAAAACATCTCTACAACCTTCAGTAGCTGAAGATAAAGCCATTAAAGCAGCTTGTCTTTCATGCCAATCTTGAGATTGTAACATTTGTGGTAAATATTGAAATAATGGAGCAGCTAAAGTTTGACCTCCTAATCTTAATGAAGCTCTATCTAAGGATTGTCTTGCAGCATTAAATTCTTCTTCATCATCTTCTTCAGATAAGTCATCTGAATTATTCCATTCAGCACAATCATCATCATCAATACAAACTTCAGTCATTAATTGTAAAGTAACTAAAATCATTGAAGGAGCATAAGTAGGTTCTCTTTTACACATATTTGGAGATGATTCACAGAAACAAGTTAATAATTCTAATGCTTCTAATCTAGCAGAAGAATCTAAATCTCTATTTTTTGCAACTTCAGAACAAAATTGAATTATAGTTGGAAACATTGGTTTAAACATTTTTGGAGCCAATTCAACCAGCTCAATTAATCTTTCTAAAAGGGAAGCTAAAGCCATCTCATTACCACCATCTAACAGTTTTGGTAATGAATTTAATAAACTTGGTAATAATTGGGATAGTGTAGACCATTCAGTTTTTGGTAATTGTTCAAAGAATGCAACAAATGCAGTACAAGCAGCAATTCTGACATCATCAGAATCATCTTCAAAACCAGAATGAAATAATTTTAAAAAGTTTTCATCTAATTTTTGATTAACTATTATTTCAGGGGCACTAGAAATAATTCTAAAAGCAGATTCTCTAAAACTTTGATCTTGATTTGAAGCGGCATGTAAAATGGTTGGTAATAAATCTGGCCATTCAAATAATTCATCTTTAGCAACTTCAGCAATTGCATCAGATAATTTATGTCTAACATTATTTGATTGTTGATCTATAAAACCTTGTAATAAAATATTACGTATTTCTTGTTTAGCACCATCACTGATATAATCAATTTGTCTTGAAGTAACAGCATAACCTTGTTCAGCTGGAGATTTAATAGAAAATCTTCTGAATAAAACAGCAGAAAACGCTCTAGTTGTCTCATCAAGGCCACCAACAGATTGATAAGCTAAAAAGACAAGTAAAACATCAACACGATCTTTTTTGGTCCATTCTTTATTTAATGTAACATCAGCTTGATGACGAACAGTATTATCAGCAGATGATAACCCTGCTAAAAGTTGAATTAATGAATTTTGAATATCTTGAGGAATAGATGACATTGTTATTATTATTATGATTATTAATTATTTATTTATTTTGATTTGTGTTTGTATTGTATTTATTGAATGCAATTTATGAAAGAAAAAAAATTAAATACACTGGAACGTGGAGTGAACTGTGAATAAAATTGGGATAAGTCTTAAATTGGTCAATGAGTGACTATTTGATATATATCTTGGTTATGATATAGTAGTAACTTGTGGAAATTGAATCAAATGCAAATTTGAAAAAATCGATAAATTTGATTTGATTTGATTTGAATTGAAATTTTAAATTTTTTTGATCTGTTAAATTCGGGGAAAAACAGAAAACAAGCCTTAGAGAAACTCAGAAAACGGGATTTATCGAGAGACGGACTGAGTATGATACAGAAAGAGTAAGTAGCTTATGATTAAACACCTTTTGCCTGTTAAATTGTTAATTGTTGTGTTGTGTTTCCCTTTGAATTTTTTATGTCTTTTTCTGTTTTGCGCACGACCTTTTATTTTCAATTTTTTTTTTTTTTTTTTTTTTTTTTTTTTTTTTTTTTTTTTTTTTTTTTTTTTTTTTTTTTTTTTTTTTTTTATTTTTTTTTTATTTTTGAATCATTTTTGAATCATTTTAGGGATTAATCTATATTTTATACAGGTTTTTCTTTATTTCTATCAAACTTCAACTTAAATATGGGTTTAGCTGCTCCAAGAAACAAGCAAAGATTTGGTTTAGATCCAAGAAATACAAACTGGTCGAATAATACTTCAAGATTTGGTCATCAACATTTAACTAAATTAGGCTGGAAACCAGGTAATGGTTTAGGATTATCAGACAATGGTTTAACATCCCACATTAAAGTTGTTCTTAAAGCAGACAATACTGGTTTAGGTGCCAATTTAGCTAAAAAAAGATCAAAAAAAGATGAATTTGATAGCGGTGAATGTACTGGTTTAGATGTTTTTCAAAGATTATTAGGTAGATTGAATGGTAAAGAAGAACTAATTAATGATGAAATGGATAGACAAAGAGAAGATAGAATCATAAATGGTAGATGGGGAATTTCATTTGTTAAAGGTGCCACTTTAAGTAGTACTTGGGATAAAGAAAAGAAACAATTAACAACTGAAATAAATGATAAGAAAAGAAAAGTAGATGAAATACAGGATGATGATGAAGAAGAACATAAAAAGTCAAAGAAATCTAAAAAGAATAAAAAAGATAAAAAAGATAAAAAGTTATCAAAGAAAAATAAGAAAGATAAGAAATCTAAAAAAGAATTAAAAGAATCTGATTCTGAATCTGATTCAAAGAAAGAAAAGAAACTTCATAAACATAAATCAAAGAAAGATAAAAAAGACAAGAAAGATAAAAAAGATAAGAAGCATAAGAAACATAGTTCAGACAATGAAGAAAAAGAAGAAGTCACACGTGAATCAATGCTGAAGCCAAAGGAATCAAGGGAATCAACTCCAACTGTTCCAAGTGGACGTTTAGCATTAAGATCTAAATGGATTAAACAAAAAAGAGCTGCTGTTATGGATGAGAAAGCATTACAAGAAATCTTCATGATTACATGATTAATTCAAGTTTCACTATATCTCATTTCTAATAAGATCGTGATAGATCATTTGAATTTTATTTTGATATTTGAATAATACTCTTTATTCCTGATTACAGTTATCCTTTGAAAAAAACAGATATAGAATATAGACGTATCGATTGATCTATAATTCTTTTACAAAAAATGTTATTGCTAAGCTTTGATTTTTTTTATTTGCATGTTCTTTTAGTTGTTTTGTTTAATTTATTTTATGCTTATTTAATCTTAATTATATAACTTTTAGATTCCTCTTTACTTTTACTTCTTTTTTTCATTAATTCTCAATTTGTATGAAATTTCATCTCTCTTTTTTATTATTTATTTTGTTTTTCTCAGTTTCTGCATTATTTTAACTTTATATATGGCCAATTATAATAAAAATATTATAATAAATTATCGATTAGAATCATTAGTAGCTCCATTAGTTTATAAGTTTATCTATAGCTTTATTAAAATTATATATCAATGTATCTAAGTATCTAAGTAGTCTTGATTTTTGAAACGTTTATTCAAATTTGAAAATACAATTTATTATTTGAACGAAATTGAAAAAAAAATGAAAGGTATTTTCAAAATAAAATCTTAAATTAAAATGAACTAAGTATTTAATATATTTAATATATTTTAAATATGGTAATTAAGATTAATGCTTTCATAATGATCAAAAATATTAAAACAATATATATAAAAGATCATCATAAAAGAGAAGAATGTAATGTAATAATTATACTAGAAAACACCAAACAAACAGAACAAAACAAAACAAAACGAGAGATAAAAATAAAGACTAGAAAACATAAAAGAACATATAAAAATATAGAGAAACAAAAAAAAGAAGTAGATTGAGATAAATATAAAAGAAAAACATCTCAGCCATAAATGTTAAGATTACACAAAGAAAATGTCTGACTTTTTTTAAATATAAGAAAAATATTAGATGATATGAAATGATTTAAAATAAAAGATATAAAACTGAATAATAACTTAATTTAAGTTTAAATAACTAAAGCGAAAGCACCAAATAATAATGTGGAGAATAAAGACATTAAAGTGATTTCAGTTTTACCTGGAGCATAAAGAGCACCAGATCCACCGGTTGAAGCAGAAGAAGCAGTACTTGATGAATCAGATGAACCAGAAGAAGAAGAAGAGTCTGAGGAATCTGAAGAATCTGAAGAACCAGAAGAACCTGACGAACTTGATGATCCACCACTTGAAGCAGCAGCAATAACTGATGAACAAGTTGAAGCAGCAGAAGCATCAGTAACAACAGAAGCTGAACCAGAGAAATCACAAGCAGAAGCATCTTCATTTTGTTCACTATAGTATTTATTTAAAGCATAGTTAATTTTAGCTTTTGAACCACAGTAGTCATAAGCACCATATTCTCCACTTGATCCATCACCATCAATATCAGAACAATCTGTGTAACCACAGATAACACCAAAGAAATCACCATAATCATCAGAATCAACATCATCTGAAACAACACAAGTTGCTGATGATTCGATACAGTCACAAACACTTTGATCTGGAGTTGGTGGTAAATTAGTAGAAGCTTTCCAGTCTGAACCAGTTGCTGGACAAGCTAAAGTTGCACCAGAAGTAACATCACCAGTTGTAGCAGTAGTTGGAGTAACGGAAGCTAATTCTGATTTTAAGTAATTGAAGTCAGATAAAGTTGAAACATCATCATCATCAATAGTAACTAAACCATAATCATTGGTTTCTTGGAAATACATGTAAACAATACCACCGGACCAGACATCAGTCATTTCATCTGAGTATAAAGCAGCAACATCGGTGAACTTTCTTGGAGTAACAGTATTACAACCATATTCGGAGAAAAAGACTGGGACTGTTAAGTTTGAAAATTCTTCGGTTCTTTCTGAATAACCAGAAGTTGTGAAACTTGAACTACCACACCATTCATACATATTAATACCATAGAAATCTGCTCTAACATCAGTATCACCACAATTGAAATAATCAGCAGAAGAAACTCTGGTATCTGAATCATCATTAGCGGAATAACCAACTGGAATTGCTCTGTAACCTTGATCTGAAATATATGATTTCATATCTCTAATAGCAGCTTTAACAAAAGGAGCAGCATCGGAATTAGTTGAATTAGTAATAACTTCATTACCAGCAAAGAAACCTAAAACATTATCATATTGTGCCATTTCATCAATAACAGATGTATATCTTTCATATAAATCTAAATCCCATGATGGAGAATCACTTTCAATTGAAGTATTTGGAGAAGCTAAATCGGCAATAACATAAATACCAGCATCTTGCAGCGCAGTCATACAATCTGAATGATCTGAATTTGGATCTAAAGCATAAACTCTGATAACATTGGTGTACAGTTCTTGTAAATATGGAATATCTCTTGCACAAGCATCAGAATCGGCTAATGGATCAACAAAAGTTGCTGAAGCATCAGTTTCTCTTTCAGTATCTTGTTGGTAAGCAACACCTTTAATATAGAATTGGGAACCATTATTTGAATAAAAAAATTTATTACCATCAACTTCGATGGTTGGGAAATCGGCAGCTAGAACAGTTGTAGCTAAAGCTGCGATGGATGCAACGATTGATTTAGAAAGCATCTTGACTTGTTATAGTAAGGGGTATATAAGTTGAAAAGAGTGACTAGTGTGGAGTAAATCAAGAAGAAGAAGAAGTGGACATTAGAGGATACAGCCATAAGAGGGAATTGGAATATATTTATACATTTCCTGGTTTTGTCAACAACTTTCCTGTTTTTTGGAAAAACACTGTCGATGTTCTTGCTACCGTGTCGCCCTCAGTCCGGTGCGTGCTTCCTTCCTCTTTCGGCGTATGCCCAGCTCATTTCCCTGTGACTCGCTCCTGCCTCGCCCGCTGGTTTTTCCTGGCTCCCCGGTGAGTCCAGATCTGGCCGGCAAGATTGCACGAATGTGAGCCACGGCAATTTCTATAAATAATTTAAGCTGATCGATACCTTTCTCTAACAACTTTTCACTTTTCATTTCTAAATAGAATTGCATTGCATGCCCTATTTTTATTTCATATCCAGTAAATGTTATGGTAGGCTGAGTGTCCTTGTCTTTGCTTGAGATTGTAGCTATACATGTATATATCCCAAGAACCCTGTACGTACAACACGTATACCACGCAAAATCCATCCTTTACGCTGGATCACTCATCACTCTCCTCATTCAATAACAAAACCAAGACTTCTTGGTACATTTGAACTTTCAATTTACGTGTCTATGATTTGATTCAATTGTCGACAATTTAATTCTGTTTTTTTATAAGGAAAAGTAGCCCGGCCAGCCAGCCAGACCTGCCAGGCCTTGTACATGGTGGTTGTTACCGTGCTTTTACCTTCAAATCAATATTATGAGTCGACTCGATCTCTTCACCTCCCGCCAAGTTCATCGATCGACATATACATCGAATTAACCAGTATTATAATAATTAATATTAATTGGATATAATCTGGATATATTTGTTCATATCAGGTTTCCTGTTTAGGAAGCCAACTCAGATTCAAACCTGGTTTTGAGTCTTAAAATTTGATCTATGATGTAAAACTGTAGTCATTAAAATCTCTTGGCATTTATTAGTTTCGGCAATATCTCTGTATTCAATAAAAATTCAATTTCTACTGATTTTCAATTTCAAATGATTTATAATCTTTTAATCTTTTAAATGATGTTTTTATATTGGTTATACATGTATACTTTTATATATAGAGGTTTTCAAATTGTATACGTATACATGTATATGCATGCATGCTACCATATCTGAATAAGGCTTTTTAACACAAAGCCTTTTTTAAGCAAGCCGTCAATCCCTAAACCTTTCAATAATTCCTCTACAACGTAACGTTAACGATCGATAACAATTTTATACACAACACAACAAACCAAATTAATCTTTCGAAAATTTGATATTTCCTGGCTTTAACGCATATAAATTGTTTTTTAGGAAAAAAATGTGTTTAAAGTAGTTAATTATAAATCAGTTATTTTTTTTTAAAAAGAATAATGATTTTAATTTAAAGTTATAAAGTTTCAAAATACTATAACATAAGTATATAAGTATAACTTAATTGTAAAAGTAAATATAACTAAAGAAAGACAACAAAATAAAAATAAAAATAAAAAATTAGTAAGTAAAAGAACAAATATTTAATAAACAAAATAAAAAAGATAGAGATATCATGATAAAAACAAAAGAGAGTAGTAAATATGAAGCACACCTTCCCAAAATGGTTCACTGTGGTATTCATATTACATTAAAAAGGTATATAGCAATTAAAAAGATCAACTAATTTTAAAATAATAGCATATAGTAATAGCACAATATAAAGAAAAATACAAACAGTAAACAATTAAAACATATATCGACTTTCAATCTAATTAATAGCCCAAAGTATTTAGTTTAATAAAAATATAAATTTTGTTATAATGAATAATTGTTTAATTAATTTAAACAAATTAAATGAATAAAACTGATAATGAGGAAACTAAACCAATAACAGCAGTGAAAATAACAATTCTATTGATATTAATTGCTTGAGGAGCACTTGATGCAGAAGAAGAAGAAGATGAAGAGCTTGATGATGATGATGCTGATGCTGATGCTGAACCAGAGGTACTTGAATCAGATGAATCTGAAGTACCTGATGGTGAACTTGTGATAGTACCTAAACCAGAACTACCAGCAGCTGAAATAACTGATGAACATGATGAAGCAGTTGATGCAGTTTGTAATGTAGCTGAACCACTGAAATCACAAGCTGATGAATCAGAATCTTGATCTAAATAATATAAGTTTAAAACATATGATAATTGATCTTTTGAAGCACAGAATGAATATGCACCATATGAACCAGTTTCACCATCAGCAGTAATACCATCACAATCAATATAACCACAAACAACACTGAATAAATCACCATAATCAGATGAATCAACATCATCTGAAACAACACAACCTAATGAAGCTTGCATACATTCACAAGCACCAGTTTGTGGAGTTGGTGGTAAAACAGTAGCAGCAACCCAGTCACTACCGGTAGCAGGACATGAAAATTCACCAGTTGAAGCAGTAACATCATCAGTTGAAGCATAAGTTGGTGTAATAGCATTAATTTCAGATGAATAATAAGTATAATCAGTTAATGGTTCAACAGAAGTTGAATCAATTTCACTAACTAAACCATAATCATTAGTTTCTTGGAAATACATATAAACAATACCACCAGACCAAACATCAGTCATTTCATCAGAAAACATAGCGGCAACTTCAGTGAATTTTCTTGGAGAAACAGTATTACAACCATATTCAGAGAAAAAGACTGGGATTGTTAAATTTGAGAATTCTTCAGTTCTTGATTCATAACCAGAAGTTGAGAAACTTGAACTACCACACCATTCATACATATTAATACCATAGAAATCTGCTCTAACATCAGTATCACCACAATTGAAATAATCAGCAGAAGAAACTCTGGTATCTGAATCATCATTAGCGGAATAACCAACTGGAATTGCTCTGTAACCTTGATCTGAAATATATGATTTCATATCTCTAATAGCAGCTTTAACGAAAGGAGCAGCATTTGAAGTAGTTGAATTAGTAATAACTTCATTACCAGCAAAGAAACCTAAAATATTTTCATAAGTAGACATTTCATCAACAATAGCGGTATATCTTTCATATAAAGTAATATCCCAAGCTGGATCAGAGGTATCAATAGAGGTTGTTGGTTCAGCTAAATCGGCAATAACATAAATACCAGCTTCTTTAAATAAATTCATACAGTCTGAATGATCAGAATCTTTATCTAAAGCATAAACTCTTAAAACATTAGTGTTTAAAGCTTCTAAATAAGGTAAATCTCTTTCACAGGTAGTGATATCAGCTAATGGATCAACAAAAGTACTGTTATCAGAATCACTAACATCAGCTTGATATGCAATACCTCTGATATAGAATTGGGAACCATTATTTGAATAAAAGAACTTGTTACCAACAACTTCAATAGTTGGGAATGAATCATCAGAACTAGCTGTTGTTGTAGCAGCTTTTGATAGAGTAGCAAATAATAAAGCAGATTTAACGAGTGACTTGAGTAGCATGATGGAGAACTTGTGCTATGTGGATCTGTGGTAAGAATTTGACAGTTACACAAAGTAAGAGGATCAAAAAAGAGTCTTGGAATCAATCAGGTTCAAGTTTGAGAACTCTTATACTTCACCCAAACGAGAATCAAATGTTGTTGATTTCCTCATTTTCATCAGTTTGCCCTAAGCGCGTGCCAGCTGTGCCAGCTTAGCGGTGACCGGCCGTGTCGACAGACTGAGCAAGAGGCGGCCGGCGGCCGGCCCAGCTATATATACCACGCGATTCGAGCGTACCAGGCCAGGCCGCCCCCTGTAGGACCTGTATATACGTGCCTGGCCGCAGGGGATCGATGCTCAAAAGAAATGCGACGCGCCAGCTCGCCTCGGCGTGTCTAAAACAGTAAATATGTAAACAAACTGTCGACACGCCTACTTTGAAAAACGTTAAGCTAAGGCTAGGCGGCACGTGACTGAATACTAGGTGCACGGGGGCAAACTAAGTTATAATTAATACATGTATAATACGGCCGTACTACACTAGCTCCATTTTAATTGGCTGGTTTAACCGTTTTTAATTTATCAATTTAGGTCAAAATTAATTATAAATTAAATTAAATTAAATTAAATTAAATTAATCAAAACCCGAATTTATATTAATTTATATATACCGATCAATTGCAATTTGCAAACAAATCGCATATGCCATACTATTAATTGAAATTTGAAATCAAAAGAAAAAATGAAATATATAAAAAGAAAGCTATATGAATAATTAAAAGAAAAGAAAAGAACTTCAAAACTTATATGTAACAATCTCTGGAGCTTCAGGTTTAGTTTTTAGAATATGATCTGGTGCATTTTCTCCAGTATCATTATTATCTTGATGATTAGCTTGAATTAACCCAAATGATTCTTTTGGTAAAATATCTTCAATTTTAATAGCTTCTAATTTATCAACTAATATTGGAACAGTAATTAATAATGCAAAAACAATAATCATTGTAAAATATAAAATTGCATTTCTTCTGGCTTTTCTATTTCTAATCTTCTTTTTTCTTGTACCAAATATTGGACCTCTTAATGATTTTGATGGACTAATCCACATTAACATACTTGTATGCCAATGATCTGCATATGGAATAAATAAAAGTGGTGTAATTGAAATTAAAATTAAATGACCAATTAAAAAATCAACAACAAATAAACTCATTTCAACAATTTTAACTAAATATTCTCTAACTGGTTGTGTTAAAACATGCCATCCTAATCCACTTACTAACCATTTACCAGACCACCATGCTCTATTGCTCTTATCTTCTTGAAATTCTCTTGATAATAAAAACATTTTAATACTTTGAAATATAACTCTTTGAATAAATATTCCACATATAAGTGCACACATTGTACGTCCAAAATTGAATCCTTCTAATACCCAAATAATTTCAAATATAATAAGATGAACAATAACCGAAATACCATGAGCTATACCAGCTAAAACATTTGCAACATTTTCACAACAACAACTTAATAAAGCACCAGCTGTACATGATATTGCAAAAATAACTAATAAAATAACAGAATTAATAATAATTGGACTAAATACAATAATGAGCATTCTTAATAATGGATTAGAAGGTGTAGCACCTTTAACACCAGTTTGTGAATTAATAAAACTATAAGCTAAAAATATGAAAACAGCCTGAAGAAATGGTAATACTAATTCTGCAAACAATGTATTACTGAATGGAGCACGATGAACGCTAGCTTTACCTGTAGTCAAACTTTTTCTATATCCAGTAAATCTTGATCTTGAGTATCTTGTAAAATTAATCCAAGAATTCATATGATGTTTAGCATTACCTCTAGTCATCCATCTTAAAAATTCACCATAATCAACAAAAAATTCAATCCAACTAAATTGATGAGGATTAAAAAGAAATGGAGAGAAACACATAGAAATTAAAGTAATATAAAACCATAATATAGCAGGCTGCCACATCGTAACCGATGAAAATACTAAGATTAAAAATAATCTGGAACCAGAATAAATTGATGTATTAGCATATGTTCCATATAAATGTGCAAATGTATTTCTAGTAATTGCAAAATTTCTACCACTTGAAATATAACGGGCACCACCAAAAACTATATCACTTTTCAAAGAATTAGAATAAACTTGACAAACGAACACTTCAAATAAAGGAGACAACGAAACAAAATGTGAAAATAAACGTCCAAATGCTTTCCAAGGGCCTCTTTCAGAAAGTTCGTGTAAAACTAAAGGAAGAAATGAAATAAAAAAACAAATAAAAATTGATAAAACATATCTTGTAACCCAATCTAAAACTGGTTGTAAATTTTGGCATCCCAATGGTTTTTGTAAATCAGTATGTGGAACATCTTTATCATACATACATAATATCAATTCATGATTCATTGCACCAAGATTAAAAATAACTAACATAAACATTTGCAAAGATAACATAATGAACAAATTGTTTAAATGAAAACCAGGATGAGCATAATAAAATGATAAAAATCTATCCAATGGTAGTTGAGTACCTAAATAATAATATTCCCTAGATAACATTTGTTCACCCATACCACCACCAATTTTAGTAGTGAAGTTCATAATAGAACTGAAACCTAAATCTCTACCTTTACCACATTGATAATAATCACAATGTTTGATTCTACCACCTCTAGAAATAGCAGCCATACCAGCATAAATATCTTCATTTAAATGCAAACCTTTTTGAGCTTTAGAAATCCCACCTCTAGTAGTCATAAATATACCATTTAAAAAATCAGGATGTCCATAATGAAGTTTACCACCAATTGCAGCTAATGTTCTTGCAAATAATGTACCAAAAGTTTGCTCTTTAGAAGCAGCAACATCACCTAAAACACCAGTATTTTCAGAAAAAATGTATTCTCTTGCACCTAAAATAGCAACAGGACATATTTTAGAAGATGGTAAAGTTGGAAGATAAGGATTACCAATTTTATATTCAATTTCTTCAAACTCATATAAAACAGATCTAATTTTCATACATTCTTCTAAATAATTATCTTGATTAGCATCAATAACTTGAATATATTCACCACGATAAAATATAAGAGCATGATTTTGATTATCTGATTTTCCATCACCTATGATTGGATTACCTGAAAGTTGAATTTTATAAACTGGTTTAATTTCCACATATTTAGTCTTCGTAACTTTAAGCTGTTCAACTTCATTATCATTAGTTTCAATTATTTCTTCACCATTTTCATCAACAGTCTTTTCATAAACAATGGTTTTATAAAGAACTGAAAAATAAGTATCTTGTAAATCACCTTCTTGTCTTTCTTTCTCCAAGCTTGCAATTAAAATATCAGGATAAGCTCTAACCAAAACTTGAACATCAGCTTTTTCGGATTCATTAAAATCTTGATATCTTTGCATCGAAACAATTAATTTGAATTTTCTTTTAGCAACAGAAGTATAAAATTCTTCAGCTTCACTAACAGAACCATAAGCATCAATTATTTCAGGATTTTCAATTCTATGTACCATTTTAAGAGCCCTTTGATAATTCATAAAACCAGAAACGGTACGATATAATGTTTGTGTTCTTAATGAAGCCCAAATTCTTGTTCTTATACTATATTCAGGAGCAGATTGTTTATATCCAATACAATACAGTGGTAAATCATCAATTGCATCTTTGATATATTTATTCTTTCTTTCTTCAGCTTCTTTTTTTTCTCTAATTTTTTCTTGTTCAATTTCATCATCATTTAATTCATTAATTTTATCTTGATCTTTAGGAGATTTCTTTTCTTCTCCCTCTTCTACCAATTTACCACTTTCAGCAGCAAAATTAATAATTTTAGTATCTCTAACAAAATATTCCCATTCATGTGGATAAATTTGCTTCAAATATTCTAAAAGTGACATCTTTGATTTAGAATCTTCTTTGATAATTTCTCTTAAATCTAAAATAATCTTTTCCGAATAGTGTGGTATCAAAACAGTAAATGATGGCATAGCTTCAACAGGTAAAGGTGCAGGAATAGAAGTTGATAAAGATTGAGCAAAAAATGAAATTCTTCTTTCAGCTTCAGAATTTGGAACAAAAAAATCACTTAAAGTTTGACTACTATCATCTTGAAACACAAAAAATGATGGATCTCTAATTGTAGCTTCACCATAACTACCGGGAAGTTCTTCATAAATTAAACGATGAACATGATCAACAGAAAGTAAATGTTCTCTATACATTGAAATAATAATACCATTCCAAACTTGTGAAACCAATACAGTTCTATCAACTTCAATAGCCATATCTTTAGAAGATAAAAGTTTTGAGTAAATACGTTCAGGTAACCGAGTAAAAACATTTCTCCATGGTGATAAAATAGACATTCCACTTGAAAATGATAAAAGAATAGAAAAGAAACAATTCCAAATAATATACCAAAGATAAGTATCAAGAAAAAAAAGAACCAAATCTGTAAAATACATCAATAATATAGCAAACCATGATTGATTTTCACAAAGAATTTTACCTAGCCAAACTTCACCATTACAACGAGATAAATCCATTGTATATAAATTTCTTATTGGATCTCTTAATGAAAGTGTTAAAAAGAAATATGATTCAACAAATTTAGCTCCAAAAACTAAAACCCATAAAAGTTTTGATAAACTATTACCTTTATGATCAAGAACAGGAAAAGAAGCAGTAAAGGTTTTAGTGGCATCATAACCAAGCATATTTTTTCCACTGCCAAAATTAAATAAAGAACCTAAAGGTTGAAATGCAAACCAAAGAGTAGTTAATAATGAAATAACAAATTGACAAATTGATAATGTTAAAGCAACAGAAGAATATGCATTAAGTGGAACAATAAATAAAACAAAAACAGAAGGACCAAAATTAATAATAGTAATCAAAATCAAAAGAATCAACCTCGTAGTAACATTTTTAGAACCTGGCCATTGTGGGGGAACAAACATCCATTCAGAAATAGTAGCTAATATTTGAATAACACACGCAATTGTACTTCCCAATGAAACAACAGAGAAAGTATCTTGAAGAAGAGGTCTATTATCTAATAGTTGAATATATTGATAAGTGTAAATTGAAGGAGAGTTAAAACTAGAGTAATACCAAAACACTGAAAGATGAATAATCCAAATTCTACTAAAGTTTGTTGCTAAATGCCACCAAGTTCTTCTTTCTTTATACGTCTTATAAAATACCTTTTTCCATTTGACCTGTTCTAGAAACCCATATCTCTGATGTCTTGGTTTAGATAACAAACTTGAGCCATCATAAAGAACAATTTTTTTAATACCTTTTTCATACCAAAATAATTGATTAACATCATCATATCCAATGATTAAATGGTGATCTCTTTCTCTTCTTACATATTTATCATCTTTAAGTTTAAATTGTTGATCTCTAATGAAATTATATAATGGATTAATAGTTTTTTCTAAGAAATGTTTTTCAGGAAAATTTGCAATTTCTAAAGTTGGATTAGCTCTTTTATAAGTTAAATGATCATGAGCACACTTGAAAATAAAACAAATACATTCAGGTGTGAATCTAATATTATTTGCTTCACCCCATATAAGTAAATAAAGTGATAAATCATAAATCATATCTTCAGGAGTGAGATCAAACATTCTTTGTTTCCATCTAAATTCAATAACATCTACTTTTCTATTTGGATGAAAATCAGGCTCTGTAATATCTTGAAATTGATTTGATTTTTTCTTCTTCTTTAAAGCTTTTAAATCTATATTCTCAATCAATTCTGGATCATCATGAAGTTGTGAACAAAAATACCATTTTCTATAATTAGCTTCAGAGCCACCAATATAATCAAAATGAAGTAATTCAAGAGCATTATTGGAAGGAACACGACTAGCTCTAGAATCCAATTGAACCATAAGATGATCAAACATATTATCAACTGATGATTTTTGAAAACCAAATATATCTTTTAATTCATAAAAAATTTCTTTAATTCTTTTTTGATTAATAGGACAATCCTGATCACTATTATATGATATGTATGGATCATTTATAAGATTGGGTGTAAGACCAGTTGCAGGCTCTTCTGTATTATTCTGTGGAGGAGGTCGTTGAGGATCATAAAAGTCAGAATCACCGTGTGTAGGATATTGATAATACCTTTGACTTTCTGGATTTTGTTGCAGTGGGGCTTGAGCTGATGGATGTTGATGATGATGATGTTGTTGTTGTTGTTGTTGTTGTTGTTGTTGATGCTGTTGTTGTTGTTGATGCTGTTGATGTTGTTCACCAAAACTTGAATATTCACCAGTCATTAGAAAAGGGGCATCTTCTGGAGCTATCTCCCCAGACATTGTAAAACAAAATCTAAACTATCATGATTATTGAACTTGAGTGTTAGTAAATAAGTGAATTTCTATTTGTATTGTTGGATTTCTAAGAATTATGTGGGTCGGTAAGTACCTTGTAACTGTGATTGTAATTTGAGCAAAAAATTTGAATAAAAGTAGCAGTATTTCAGTTGATTTCAATAGTTTTTTAAAAGAAAGCTAGATAATGACAGGTTGTATAGTTTAATCGATAACTTGATGAAAACTTGTGTGTAGTGAAGGTTGGAACTTCAGTGTTACTTCATTAAATTCTTTAACAAGAGAGAACAATCTAGCACAGCCTTGAATAATAAGCCACTGTACGCGCCACGTTACTGCGCAATCGATATCGATATCGGTACATCATTATTAATGGTATTTTTGAAAAATGATTAAAAAATGCATAATTAAAGTACGTACAAGGAAAAAAAAAACAATTAATATAAAAAAATTAACTCAATTATATATGCTAATAAGCCTAATAGCCTAATACTGAAACTCGAATGAAATGAATGCATATGAACTCTCCGTGTATTAAAAAGGATCAAAACAAATTAAAGTTGTAAAATTAATAAAATATACCATAATTAATCAAATAATTTAACACCAAAACTTCCATGTTCTATACCACCATGGTTTAGAAGCTAAAACGGCCTTTTCTTCTTGAACTTCTTGCTTCAGTAATTCAATATCAGAAATTCTTTTACCAGTATCAACATCAATATCTTTAGCTCTAATGAATAAAATAAAATTCTTATGATCGTAAATAGAATAACCAACATAAGCAGCAATAATAACAACAAAACCTAGATATGATGAAAAGAAATCTTCAGCATTTGGAGAAGATCCAATTGGGAATAAAGCAATCCAAAATTGAACAACTAAAATTAAAATATTGAAAAGAACACCAAAATATGATCCATAAACACCAAAAGCTGCTTTAAAAGACAATTCATCAGTTGATCTACCTTGAACTTTTAATGCTCTTCTAAATCTAATATGACAGAAACAAATTGAAGCCCAAGTAAAAATAGTTGATAAACCAGATAATGCCATTAACCAAGTAAACACTTCATCTTCTTTACTTGAAGCTGATAAGTAACATAAAGCTCCAAATATCAATGAAATCACAACACCGACTAATGGTCTACCTTCTCTATCAATATATGAAAACCATTTTGGACCAAATCCTTGATCACCCATTGAAGAAATAGTTCTTGAACATCCATAAACAGCAGAATTACCAACAGATAAAACAGCAATTAAAATAACAACATTCATAATATCTGGAAGAACACTAATACCAGCTCTTTCAATGGCAATAACAAATGGAGAAGCAGTAATATCGACAGATGATGCACCTAATAAGTTTTCATTGTCATATGGAACTAAAACTCCAATAATTGTTAAAGAAACTAAATAAAATAAAGTAATTCTCCAAAAAACTTGTTTAATAGCTCTTGGTAAAGCTTTATGTGGTTGATCAGCTTCAGCAGCAGTCAAACCGACTAACTCAGTACCAGCAAATGAAAAAGCAGCAGTAACAAAAACTGTACATAAACCTTTAAATCCATCATGGAAAGCACCTGGATCATGCCAATATTTAGCACCAATATAAGTATGATCTGGTCCACCACCAACATCTAAAATAATTCCAAGAATAATAAATCCAATAATTGCGACAACTTTGATTAATGAAAATACAAATTCAGCTTCACCATAACCTTTAACACCAAAAATATTAATAAATGCGATAATAGCATAGAAAATAGAAACCCATGCAACAGAATTGGTAGTTGCATCCCAATATTTAATAATCATACCAGAAGCAACTAATTCAAGGGGTAGAAGAATAAGCCATTGAAGGCAACTATTAATAGCCATAGTGTAACTCCAAATAGGAGAAATAAATCTAGTATTATAAACAACATAACCACCTGCAACAGGAAATGCAATAGCCAATTCACCTAATGCTTGAATCTATATTATAAAAAAGAAGTTTGTTAGTAAATATCCTTTTATCTAAACTGAAAATACTTTCTGGTTATAACTTATAATATGCTTTTAATATACTTACAGTCATAAAAATCATGATTCCCACCAACCCATAACAAATTATCAAACTAGCTGGACCACCACTGGATAGTGAATCACCAGCCCCAACAAATAAACCTGTTCCTATGGCTGAACCAATTGCAATCATCTGTATATGTCTATTCTTTAGACCTCTTTTTAATGGAGCTCTACTCGATAAAATATTAGCTCTTTCAATTTCTGATAAATTTGGATCTATTTCATCCTGTTCTATAGGTTTAAAACTATCCTTAAATTGTTGTAACCAACTTCCTTGTTGGTCTTTCTCATTTCCAGTATAGGTATTTGAAGTTACTGGAGTTTTCTTAAGTTCCGTCTCTGCAGTGGTGCTAGCATTTAATGAAGACATGTTCAATTAAACAGATGTATATTAATTGATGAAAAGTTAACTACAAAGAAAGGAAAAACAAGCAAAACAAAACATGTTAAAACCTGTAAATATAAAAAATCATATATATGTATACATGTACATGTATATTGAATTAATTTAATTGTACATATATATATGTAATTTTATATGTGACTCAAGTCAAAAAAAAATAGGATAAAAACCCTGTTTTTTGAAAATTTTGGAGTCGAATGCCGAGAAAAAAGAAACGAGAAGAAGAAAAAATGCCACTCAGTAGCACAAGCCGCAAACGGTGCTATTTGCTGTGCCACCACCTAGCCGCTTCACTTGTTAATGTGCCACAATATCATCAAATCTAGGGCAAAAATATTACTGTATTTAGGTTACAAAGTACAATTTACTATATCTATAACTAACTTGCTTTCCGTTTCATCTACTAGCTAATTAAGTATTAAATGTATAAAGATAAAAGAGAAAACTCAGTATATTTCTTGAAAATTGAAATGATAACATAATTAATCAAAAAAAAAAATCTTAATTATGAATTAACGTAAAGCTCTTTCAAAATAATGATAAGTAGCACAACATGCAACAACAAGTCCAACAAATTTAGCAATACTCCAAACTAGAATAGGTTTAGTTTCATTTGTATTATCAGTGGATGTGATAATTTCTTCGATCTTTTTAAATTTAATAAAACTCATAGTAGTTAATTCATCATTTCTTTTGATAAATTTATAAATCCAATCAGGGAATTTTATGAAACATCTAATGTTTTTAGAAATTCCAGCTGAAATAACTTTAATTGTAGGAAACTTAGCATCACTAATAATAATATTTAAATTTGTTTTTTTATCTAAATTAATATTAATCCAATGATGTTTTTCTTCAATACCTAATTTTATATTTTTATTGACTAATTTTGAATCATCATCAGCATTAATATAAATTGTATCTAAATCTTCTAAAATACGATTATCATGATATTTATAAACTTTAAATGACAATGTAAGATCTTTAATGAAATGAGGAATACTAATTCCAATTAATTTAGCAAAAGTACCAGGCCACATATAACGATAATCTTCTTCTAAAATTATACAATCAATTGTTGAAGGAATTAATTTCCAGGATAGATGATCTTCAGAAATTTCATTTCCTTCTTTTATTCCAAATGATAAGGTTCTTAAATTGGAACAATTAGTAATATCAAATCTATGAAATTTCAAAAAAGGACAACTTAAAGTACGTAAAAATCTTGGAACTTTGATTTTGGTTTCATTTCTTGGATATTCATGAAATAGTTTTAAATAAGTAACTGTTAATGGTATTGTATCAAAAATTGAAGGATCTATTGGTGAATACTTTGAACCAAGAGTCAATGATCGAAGTTTAGTCAAATTTTCGAAACTTATGGAAGATAATGACTTAGCTATAATTGTAACTTCAGTTAAATGATTTGATAATAAACTTAAACTTTCTAAATTACGTGGAAGATCAGCATATAAGTATGTTAAACAATTAGGAGCATTGGATAAATTGAATAGTATCTGTGAATCTGATTTAATTAAATCAAAAGTATCAATCATGTAAAGCTCTTCAATCTTACAATTATCAGTTCCTATAATATGATGTTTACCATAATCAATACAACCAAAAGCTTGAATAACTTGAAGTTCCACTTTCTCTTCATATTTTTTAACTAAATCTAAACACAATGGTGGAAAACCAGTATGATTAAGTACATGCATAGTTTTAATAATAAGTTTATCATAATTTTCAGCTAGTTGTTGGAAAATGGTATCTTTCTCTAATAGCTTTTGAACTTGGTCCATTGATGTGCAGATGAAAACAGTTTTCAAACTTTTTAGTTTATTTCTTTTATCAATTAATTTTGAACTTTGAAGTAAATTATCAAAAGGTACATCAATTTGATCATCTATTATATAATGTTCATACGTTGTGATTTTTTCTAACCAAATATAATCAGATAATATTAAATTCGAAAATTTTAAGAGAGTCTTTTCAGTTAGAATAAACTCCAATGGATTCAATTCTAATGACAACAAATCAAGAAGATCAATAATAATATTTTTGAATGGTAATGAATTAAAAGGACAATCAAAAGAAGCATGCATTTTTGTAATTGTGAATGGTAATAAATAATCAATCCAATCCAAATCACTAGAATGGTCAAATTCACCAAATTCTAAAGTAAACCGAGAACTTAAATTCAATTTAATTTCAGTTCTCATTAAATTAACATTAATTGACAAACCAGGTTTCTTGTTAACAAATTTAATAGCAGGAGCAAAACCACCAACCCATCTCCAGTTTTTGGATCCTCCGAGTTCAATATAACTAAAATGTTTGTCTAAATAGTTTAAACCTAAAGCTATGATTTCTTGCTTAATCTCAATTGGTAAAGTTGTAATTAAATCAACATATTGTTGAATTTTATCTTTTGATCTCAATAACATGAGAAAAGTTTAGCTGTTTAACATGAAAGAATAGATTTTTTTAAGTTGATTATGGAAACAAATAAAGGGAAATTGCATAGTATAATAGTAAATTACCTGAAGGTATGTATATACAGTATACGCCTTCAGTTCAGTAACCATGTACTGAAGTATAAATAAATCTGATATGATATATGTTTGAAAAACCACTCATAATCAGTATTTACCAAATCCGGCCACCTTAATGGGAGCACAGTGCCACGCCCCTGCACCGACCTGCGCCACGCGATACACCGCCTCCTGCGCCACGCACTTCAAAAAAACGAAAAATAGAAAACGAAGAGGTGGTCAAAACAAAACATCAACTACTACTCATCAAAGGATCCTACTTTTCCACTTCCCTTCTCAGAATAGACAAAGACGTCTTCATATACAAGAAAAGACTGCTTTCTTCTCCCACTAATATACCCTCTTTCTTACTGCTATTCTGTTTCCATTAATATTTTATTACAATAATAATACCTTTTTTCTTTTCTAAAAATTGCCTTAACATATATAGATCATAGACTCATATTCTTATACATTGATCTCTTCATTTCTCCCTATAATATTTCATATTTTGCATCCGTCAAATCAAATTATATACTTATACATTCACAATTCATAACATAATATAATGACAACTTCAGATAATCCGTTTGAAGCACATTTAACCGGTGTTGGTGGTAGTGATGTCCAATCTATTGATGGTATTGAATTAAAAGAAAATTCAGAGAGTGCATTATCTGCTCAATATGCTGCAAAATCAGTTGATGATACTTTATTTGACTTTAAAACTGATTCAAGTAAAGGTTTATGTAACCCTTCCGAAGTTTCACAAAGAAGATCTTTTCATGGACCCAATGAACTGGAAGGTGAAGAACCTGAATCATTGCTCAAAAAATTCTTTGAAACCTTTTATAGTGATCCAATGATCATGCTGTTAATTGGTTCTGCATTTATTTCTTTTCTGATGGGTAATATTGATGATGGTTTCTCAATTACTGCTGCTATTGTTATCGTTGTTACTGTTGGTTTTGTTCAAGAATATAGATCTGAAAAATCCTTAGAAGCTTTAAACAGATTAGTTCCTGAAATGGCTCATTTAACTCGTAATGGTTCCACTGAAACTGTATTAGCTTCTTCTTTAGTGCCTGGTGATTTGATACATTTTGCTGTTGGTGATAGAATTCCTGCTGATGTTAGATTAGTTGAGGCAATTCATTTAACAATTGATGAAAGTAACTTAACTGGTGAAACTGACCCTGTTTCTAAAGTTACTGATAAAATTGACGGTCTTACATCTGTTAATCAAAGAGCTAATATCGCATTTATGGGTACTCTGGTTAGAGATGGTCATGGTTCAGGTATTGTTGTTGGTACTGGTTCTAAAACTGCTTTCGGTGGTGTCTTTTCAATGATGAGTTCCATTGAAAAACCTAAAACACCATTACAGAACGCTATGGATAAATTAGGTAAACAATTATCTCTGTTTTCATTTGGTGTTATTGGTGTTATTGGTTTAATTGGTGTTTTCGAAGGTAGAGCTTGGTTAGAGATGTTCCAAATTTCAGTTTCTTTAGCCGTCGCTGCTATTCCGGAAGGTTTACCAATTATTGTTGCTGTTACTTTAGCATTAGGTGTTTTAAGAATGGCTAAACAAAAGGCTATTGTCAAACGTTTACCTAGTGTCGAAACTTTAGGTTCAGTCAATGTTATTTGTTCTGATAAAACTGGTACCTTAACACAAAATCATATGACTTTAAGTAAAATTTGGACTGTTGATATGAATTTATCTCATGTTGATATTGATAATAAAAGACAATATGCTTCAATTTTAACAAAAGATGTTAGACATTTGTTTGAATCTGGTAACTTATGTAATAATGCTAAATATTCAGTTGATAAAGAAAAATATTTAGGTAATCCAACTGATATTGCTATTATTGAAGCTTTACCTTTATTTGGTTTAGATGATATTAGAAATTCTAGAGTTAGATCAAATGAATTACCTTTCAGTTCTTCAAGAAAATATATGGCTGTTTGTGCTAATTCTGGTGATAAATCTAAATCAGATTCTTATGTTAAAGGTGCTGTTGAAAAATTACTTCCAATGTCTAAAATGTTTTATAGTAAAGATGGTGATATTAAACCTTTAAATGATGAAATTAGAAAATTAATTTTACAAATGGCAGATGATTTAGCTAATGATGGTTTAAGAGTTTTGGCTTTTGCTAGAAATTCAAAATCTTTTGATAATGAACCTTCAGATCTGGTCTTTTGTGGGCTAATGGGTATGAGTGATCCTCCAAGACCTCAAGTTAGTAAATCTATTTCTTCTTTAATGAGAGGTGGTGTTCACGTTATTATGATTACTGGTGATTCAGAAACTACTGCTACTAATATTGCTAGAAAGATTGGTATGCCTTTAACTGATCCTGAAACTTGTGTTATGTCTGGTGATAAAATTGATTCAATGTCCCCTGAAGCATTAGCTGAAGCTATTCAATATGTTTCTGTTTTTGCTAGAACCACTCCTGAACATAAAGTTGCTATTGTTCAAGCTTTACAAATGAGAGGTGATGTTGTTGCTATGACTGGTGATGGTGTCAATGATGCTCCAGCTTTAAAATTGGCTGATATTGGTATTGCAATGGGTCATAATGGTACAGATGTTGCAAAAGAGGCAGCTGATATGGTGTTAACTGATGATGATTTTAGTACAATTCTACATGCAATTAGAGAAGGTAAAGGTATTTTCAATAACATTCAAAACTTCTTAACTTTCCAGTTGTCTACTTCCGTTGCTGCTTTATCTTTAATAGCTTTATCCACTTTATTTAACTTACCTAACCCATTGAATGCTATGCAGATTTTATGGATTAATATTATTATGGATGGTCCTCCAGCTCAATCATTAGGTGTCGAACCAGTTGATCCAGAAGTTATGAATAAACCACCTAGATCACGTACTGATAAAATATTAACACATCAAGTTATTAAAAGGGTTCTACAAAGTGCCTGTATTGTTATATTAGGAACCATGTTTGTTTATTTAAGAGAAATGGGTGACTCAATCACAAAGAGAGATACAACTATGACTTTTACTTGTTTTGTGTTGTTCGATATGTTTAATGCTTTAGCATGTAGATCATACTCTAAATCAGTGTTTGAATTAGGTTTATCCAATACTATGTTTAATGCTGCAGTTGGTGGTTCATTAATTGGTCAATTGTGTGCTATTTATGTTCCATTCTTCCAGAGTATTTTCCAAACTGAAGCTTTAAGTGTTGAAGATCTGCTGTATTTAACTGCTATTACTAGTACTGTCTGGATTGCAGACGAAGTTAGAAAGTTCTTTTATAGAAAAAATTCTAACATGGGTTATGGTTACAGTTTATCTGTTTAAAAAAAAAAATAGTTTAAAATTAATTCTGTGTGATTGGATTAATTTTTCTTTACTCCTCTCTAGCATGAATATTGTTCTTTCCTTTCTTGCTTTAATTCTATTTATTTTACAAGGAGGTCTCATTTGAAAATGTCTATAGTGTTTTCTTGTTCTTATTTGTGTTTTTTTGCGTCTGATGTATAATGCTATTAGAAATTAATGTATATCTTCTTCACCCTTTTTATGTTATCTTAATATTTACTACCTACTTTATAAAGAGTGTTTATTATTATTTTGTTCTTGGTTTGATCCTTTTAGATAAGCTTCCCATTGTATTTATCATTTTTATTTTATCTTTATGTTCTTCTATCTATTTCTCTCTCATATATAGTTAATGTTTTATTTTATATACCACTTCACGGTCCTTACTGTTTGCCTAAAATTATTCTGAATAATTAATTAGATTAAATTACGATAAATAATTCTACACATAATGCTAGTACAAACATTAAAAGATGCAAATACTTAACCTTGTAACAATCTCTCTGTTAAAGCTTCCAAATCTTCAATAGTTTCAGGTTGTTCATATTCAATAACTTCCTCATCACCACTCTTACTCTTCTTTTTAGAAATGCTAGATTCATCATCAGAATCCTTTTCAAACCATTTTCTTTTTCTTGGTTCATTATCTTCTTCCTCGTGATCTGAATCGGATATCATATCTCTTTCTAAATCAACGTCATCATTATCACTTGCATTACCAATAACATATTGAACTTCAGGTTCACCTTCAGAATTAAATTCACCAGCATCCTTATCTCTACGTTCCAATTCTTTTCTTCTTCTTTTCTTTTCTTGTCTTTTTCCTTTAGCAACGTCTTTATCTTCAGTATCAGCGTGAGTCATTAATTCTTTTTCTTTAGTTAAATATTCAACCTTTAATTTATCTGCACCTTGTTTATGGAATTCTTCTTCATCTTCTAATTCGTAAATTGGATGAGCATTACCTTCA
Organism: Ambrosiozyma neoplatypodis; assembly: GCA_030567495.1. Lineage (NCBI taxonomy): Eukaryota > Fungi > Ascomycota > Pichiomycetes > Pichiales > Pichiaceae > Ambrosiozyma > Ambrosiozyma neoplatypodis. The sequence goes on along the minus strand of JAJLSG010000211.1, from coordinate 107,934 downwards.
TCATCAAAAACTAGTTTATTACCTTTACTTTGACCTTTAGCTGTTAATTTACGAGATAGTGCTTTCTTAGTAGATCTCTTAGAGGTATTAATATCCAAATTTGGAAGTTCAGATTCATCTAAAATATGGTCTTTTCTTTTAACTGATAGGAAATCATCTTCGTCTTCATCTTCAGCTTTATTTTCAAGATTTAACTTCAAGTAATGATCAGATAACACAGATTGATTTTTTCTTTCAAACATTTTATCATATTTAGTTCTAATTTTCTTATCATCTTGAATATCACCATTTTCATCAGCCTTAGATAATGATTTAAGTTGTCTTGATGCATTTTTCTTTTCCTTTAATTTCATTAAATATTCATCACTAACTTCTTGTTGTTTTCCTGATTTTGCTTTTTCTAGTAGTTTAACTTTTGGTGTACCAGGTAAACCTAATGATTTAGCAAATTCTTCCAATGGAAGTTTTGTAACATCAAAAACTTCTTTATCTTTTTGAATATAAATAGATTTGAAATATGAAATAAAAGCTTTTTGGCCTAAATATTTTAATTCTGGACTCTTGAAACATAATGATTGTAATTGATCTTGAATCTTCTTCTTCTTTGAACCTTTAATATTTAATTTAGAAACAGAAACTTTTTTGCTTTCCAATCTTTTGATGAATGGTTCTTCTTCACTTGGTGTTAGCATTAATAATGATTTTCCAACTTTACCGAATCTAGCACATCTACCAACTCTATGGATATAAGTTGCAGGGTCTTCAGGGCAATCAAGTTGAAGAACCCAATCAATAGCAGGGAAATCCAAACCCCTAGCAACAACATCAGTAGCAAACAAACAACAATGTTGAGCTTGTGTAAATTTAACAGTTGTTTCCAGTCTAGCCTTTTGCTTTTGTCTACCATGTAATTTCATTAATGATATACCAGGTTGTAATTTTCTAAAAGATTCATAAATAAAGTGGACTTGTTTAGATGATGAAGAAAAAACTAAAATTTTACTATTAGTATGTGATTTAATAAAACTCCATAAAATATTCAATTTTTCATTTAATGGTGTAACAACATATGATTGTTCTAAGGAATCCGGGGTTGTTGCTTCATCGTCACTTGAACTATTAATATATTTAGGTTGAGCAAGAGATAATCTAGCTAAATCTTGAACAGATTTAGTTTGTGTAGCAGAGAATAATAATGTTTGTCTATCTGGCGGTAAATTACTTATTATATTATCTAATGTTTTTTTAAAACCCATATCTAAGATTCTATCAGCTTCATCAAGAACTAACATTTGTAAATTATTTAAATTTAAAGTTGCAGATTGATCCATATGTTGTAAAATTCTACCTGGAGTACCAATCAAAATATTAACTCTTCCAATTCTTTCTTTTTCAAATGCATAATCTTTACCACCAATAACTAAACCAGCAGAAAAGGTATTATATTTACCAATTTTTAGCAAAACTTCGTAAATTTGAATAGCTAATTCTCTAGTTGGTGATATTATTAAAGCTCCAAGACCGTCGTTTTCATTCCAATGTTCATGAACCAATTTTTCTATCACTGGAATTAAAAAGGCTAAAGTTTTACCTGAACCAGTTTTTGCTGCACCTAAAATATCATGACCTTTTAAAGAAATTGGTATGGATTGCTTTTGAATTTCAGTCATTGTTAGGTAAGAAGAACCCCTAAGACCTTTTAAAGTATTTTTGGATAATGGTAATTCATCAAATTTACTGATTTTTGAATTTTCTTTTGGATCAAACTCTTTAACTTTTTGTTGTAATGTTTCTAATTCCTTTTCATCTCTGTCTCGAAGATTTCTTTTTTCTTCTCTTGTTAGTTTTTTTAATTTCTTAGCCATTTTTCTATATTAGTTAAATTGAAATAAAAAGTTTATGTTATTATAAAAGCTTCAAATGATATTGAAAAACTATAAAGCTAGTGAAAATATTAATTAATTTTTTTTTTTAATTTTTTTATAAAAGCGGTTCACATTTACCAGACGTGCGGCTCTGCGGCGAGTTTAGTCAAAAACAAAAAGGGATCAAAAACTGTGAAAAATTATTGACATGATCATCCGAGATAGTTTAGTGGCTAGAATTCTCGCTTGTCACGCGGGAGACCGGGGTTCAATTCCCCGTCTCGGAGTTTTATTTTTTATCTTTTTTTTTCATATTCTTAAAATTGAAATACGGTATAGCTTTCCCTAAAATTCAAATTTTTCCTTTCATTAACACAAAAAAATACCCAATAATCAATTAAATAATAAATAATATACAAAAAAAATTAAATTAAATTAAGTTAATAATATACACAGTTCATAAAGTAAACCTATTTTAAATTTTTAGCCTTCATGAGACTTCAATATCATCTCTGCTTTTGTTTCAGAAAGCTTATCATTAAATCTCATCTTTTTACCCAAATCTGTTTCTTCAAATCTATAATCAGGATCCTTTTCACAAAACTTATCAATCAATAATTCAGCTGCAGTCGGTCTTTTAATAGGATCAATTGTAAAACATCTATCTAAAAATTCTTTACTTTCAACACTCAATTCTTTTTTAGTTTCTTCAGGAATTGGAGGGGCACATTTACTACCTAATTTGAAAATAGCACCAGCATAAGCAAAATCATGCCATGGTCTTTTACCTGAAAACATTTCAAAAACAACACAACCAAGAGACCAAATATCAACTTTAGCATTGTAACCTTTATGTGCAGTATTATCAATAACTTCTGGAGCCATCCAAAAAATAGTACCTTGAAAAGATCTTGCAGATTCATTTGAATAAATATCTTTAGATTTCTTACTAATACCAAAATCAGAAATTTTACAAATACCATTTGTTTCTAGCAATAAGTTATCAGCTTTCAAATCTCTATGTAAAATACCTTTAGAATGAATATAGGTTAGACCTTCTAAAACTTGTTCTGTTAAATAACTAACTAATTTTTCTGGAAATTTACCGTAAGTACCAATTAAACGACTAACTGAACCACCAGAAACATATTCTAAGAAGATACTATAAGTATTGTCCTTCATTTCAAAACCTAAATATTGAACAATATTTTCATGATCTAAATCCTTTAACGAATCAACTTCAGCTCTGAAAGTATCAACAATTTCTTTAGTTTTTCTGTTGTTTAAAAATTTAGAAGAGATGGTAGTTTGCTTAACAGCAATCATATCACCTGTAGTAACATTTAAAGCTAAATAAACTTTACCAAAAGTACCAGCACCAATAAGTTCACCCTTAACCCAAGCAAACTCCTTGTATTTTCCTTGTTGATCTCTCAATTTATTAACATATTTATTTGCAGAACTTCCGGGTTTAACTTCAACAACTCTTTGGCCCCACATTTTAGTACTTTTTCTTCTTAATAAGCCACCATCAGTTGATTTTTTCTTTTCTCTTTCAGCTTTTCTTTTAGCTTCTTGAGCAACAATTCTAATACTTTTCATTCTATGCATTCTACCACCACTACCAGAAGTGTTTTCAGATAAGGATAATTGACTACTTTTTGACTTAATTGAAGATTGAGAAGGATTAGAATGATGTTGTTTTTTCACTTCAATTTCAACTGTAGCAGGAGCAGTAGTTGGAGATTCAGCAATCGGAGAGACAGGTGGAGTAACAACTTCATTAATAATTAATTTATCTAAATCAGTATTAGGGAAATAAACATCAAGATGATCTAAAACAACTTCTGGAGGAGGTCTAATATCTAAAGATGAGTCTGTAGAAGAAGATAAAAATGTATCTGTATCTTTATCTGAACTTTTAACAGTTGGATTATCTCTAGAAGATGATGTGAGACTGGCTTGAATTGATGTATCAGCAGCTGACGAATTTGTATTGTGAGGAGAACCTTTTGGAACTTTAGCAAATAAACCATCATCAGAATCATCGTCGCTTTCTTCTTCTTCTTCTTCGCTTTCTCCGTCTGGTTCATCAAAAACAATATCATTTTCTCTAAATGGATCAAAACTCTTTCTTCTACTAGAACCATTAGTTGGTCTTCTTTTAATTGTTGATTTTCTAGTAATTGATAAATATCTTTTAATTGAATCTTGTCTATTTAAACCTTCATCCAGTTCAGCAGCAGCACTAGAGCCTAAAACCCCACCTGGAGGTGGTCTTCTACCTTTAACAGATTTACTTGAACCTAAACTTTCAGTTGAAGGATTATTTGAAGGTGGAGGTGGAGGAGCACTTCTTAAAGCAACTAAACTACCACCAAATTCTTGTTTAAATGGAGAAACACGACGTTTATCAAAATCAATTTCTCTTTTATTTTCAGTTCTAATAACTCTAAAAGTATTTTTACCATTACCGGCAGTTAATTTTATTGACCCATCCATTGAACTATTGGAAGTTGTAATTGATCTAGCTCTAGTTAAAGATGGAGTTCTACCTAAAGACATATTTGGAGTTTTTCTTGGGGGACTTGTATTAACAGGTTGTTGATGGTGTTGATGTTGTTTATTCTGACCAGCAGGTTTTTCTTGAATAGTTTCAAATGTTTCAATATTATCTTTATAATTCAAATAATCAGTACCTTCTTTTAATTTACCATTTTCAAGCAAATGTTGTGGAGTTAAATATTTCTCATAAGATTGTTCAGAAATCATTGAATTGGTATAAGAAGAATTGGTTCTAATTGATGTTAATTCAGAAGATGGAGCATGTAATTCAGATTTTGCAGGAGTTGGAGAGTCATCTTTCTTTTGAAACAAAAATAATTTATTATAACTATCACCAAAAAAATTACCATCACGTAAAGAATCAAATGCTTTATCATCCAAGGCATTACCTGGTTCACAGTCAAAATCAGTTAACTTGAAAACTGTTTCTTTTTCTTTTGATAATCCTAAACTTGCAATTAAATAATTTTTTAAATCTTCCAAGGGTATAGAACTGCTAATACTAACAGGTTTAAAAGTAAGATTATCAGAAGTAATTAAAATGAATACATCAGAAGTAGTTTTGGTTTTTCTTGAGACTGGTTTAAATTTATTATCCAGTGAAAAGCTTGCTGTTCTTGATTTTAATATACCACTCTGATCAATTTTTGGTTTTAAAATAGGTGTAGTTTTAGCACTTAATTGAGTAGGCAGTGGACTTGAGTGTAAAGTTGAGGTAGTTATAACAGGGATAGTATTACCAGTAGGAGAAGGACCTTTACCAACAGGCCCAATTTTTTCAAAATTTCTAACAGGCTTACTTGAGTTGCTTTGAGTTCTGCTTTTAGTTTTTCTAATATTATCATCTTTCTCTTTCTTCTTTTTATCAAAACTATTTGTATAATGATCAGTTAAAAATGTACTTAATCTTTTCTTTTCAGTATCAAATGGAGATCGTTTAGATCTTTTATTGTTTTCATTAAGAGAACTAATTGAAGATGGACTAACAGGAGATTCTTCCATATCTAAAGGTCTAGGAGCAGTAAGATCAATACTTTTATTTTTACCAAAAAATTTAGTAAATATTCCTTGTTTTGGTGTATTGGTAGCATCACTAACAGAACCTTTTGAGGCTGTTCTAGTATGAAAATTAGTTTTAGCACTATATGGTGTAGTATAACCTGAACTTGAATTATCTGAACTTGGAAGAAATGAAGAAGGAGCTGGAACATTAATAGTGTTACTATTGTTGATATTATTATTATTATTATTATTACTTAAACTTGCCATAATCGAAGAATCAGATGAATTAGATTTATTGTGTCTTCTGAATAATGCTTTAGAATTATTAGCAGTAGCGTATGGGGTATAAGGGGTATATGAAGTACGTTCAACTGAAGAGAATGGTCTTGGTTTAGAAGCAGGTTTTCTTTCAATTTCTATTTTTTTTAATGAAGATAAAGATGATGATGATTCATTACTTGCAACAGGAGCTGATACCACAGGAACCAATTTTTCACCATATTGACCATCATCCGAAGGAACCAAGAAATTACTTTCAATAACTGATTTTGATTTATTTTCTTTGGGCATACTTCTTGGATCCAAAGTGACTGGTAAATGTTCCAAATGTTCATCTTCATGACCAAATGAATCTAAAGTTGATGAATCGGAAAGTAAAGAAATAGGAGATGAAGCAGTAGCAGGAAGGGGTTCTTGAATTGTTATTGAACTAGAATGAGCTCTACCTAACGCTCTTCTTAATAATCTAATGAATCTAGATGGAGTTGAATAAGCATCAGTTGTATCAAAATTACTTGCATATTTTTGAATTTCTTTATATGATTGTAATTTTAAAAATTTATCTTTCTCTAATTTTTGATTTTCAAAACCTTTAACCCAAGATTCATTGAAATCATTTAATCTTAACCAACTTGTAACATTTTCAATTGTCCAATCATCAGAATTGTTAGCAGACCATGATATTGATGAATTATTAGAATGAAAGTCTCTATTAATTCTTTTCCTTGGATTTAAATCCATTGAAATTAAACTTAATTTTTGTTTTTGATTAGTATCTTCTTTTTCATCATTGTCTTCATCTTCATCATCTTCATCATAATTCCAAGCATCTTTCCAAGATTCACCAGGTTGGTTATCATCAATATCATCATCATTAATTTCTTTTTTTAATTCAGCTTCATTATCAGTAAATTTATCAGTAATAGTTTCAATTTCTTTCTCTTCTTTTAATGTATTATTACTGTCAGATGCAGGAGATATAGATGATGCTGTAGTAGGTGAACTAAAATGAACTTGAGGTTTTTTAACAGAATGAATTTCAAAAGAAAATTCATCAGTATTAAGGGAAGGTATAGGTAAAGGGTGTAAATATTCACCTTCAGGAACAACAGCTAATGTATCATTAAATATTTGATCAGGGGTATCAAGTTGAGGTATTTGAGATTGATCTTGTTGTTGTTGTTGTTGTTGTTGTTGTTGTTGTTGCTGCTGTGGTGGAGTTATTAGAGGTTTAATTAAATCTGGGGATTGTGATAATGGAGCTTCATGACCTAAAATTGAAAAATATTTATCACCTAAATCATATAATGGAGAATTACCTGAAGAATTTTTCCTACTTCCAGGAATATCTAAACTATTTTTATTATTTGAACTATCACCACTTGATATTCTATATTCTGGTATTCTTGCAGGTGATGCTTCTATACTTGATCTTCTTCTATAGTTATAAAGTAAACTACTATTATCACTAATTGATCTTCTATCTCCATTGGCTAACCATCTATCACCACTTGATTTTCTTTCACTTATACTAAATCTTCTAAATTCAGGTGGATTTTCATTACTATTCAATCTTTTATATTCTTTATCATCAATCAGAACTGACCTTCTAAAATCAGGAAATCTATGTTCATCAGATGTTTTTCTAAGTTCAGGAACTTTAATAGGTAATTCAGAAGATGGGTTTAATATTCTATGTTCAGGCATCATACTACTACTAGTATTATTATTATTGTTATTTGGTAGTTTAATTGGAATAGATGAAACAGTTTGAGATGAATCAATAGAAGTATTTAATGTTAATCTTTTTCTAACAATATCTTTTGAAACTTTTGGAGAAACATGGGGAGAAGTTGATGGATTATTTCTAACAGATTTATTATTGGGACTTTTTCCAGAAGATGATTTAGCAGGACTTGAACCAGAAGAGACTGCTCTTGATTTCATCATTATCGAAGAATAAGGAGAATCAGAGGAATATGAAAGACGTGAATTTAAAACTGATTTGTTTGTAACAGTGGGTATTTGATCATATAAAAACTTTGGTAGTTGATCTTTTGATTCTGAAGACGGTCCTCTCACCTCTCTAGTATCCCTTGTTGTGTGCCTATGGCCCATGGTATAAGTAAGAGTAGATGATTATAGAGATTAATAAGGCTTCTGTTAATGTTTGTTGATGATTAAGGAATGATTAAGGAGTAGGTTTAGATTAAAATAGACTTGAATTAAATTGTGTGTGTTGTTGTTGCGCACCTTACTTACTACCAAAAATACAACAATACAGCTACTTGTTCGATTTAAAGAATATAAGTGGTGATTATGTGGTTGATAATATATATACAGGATAGTACTATAAAGAGAGGATCTATACGTGGGGGTTGGTCGAACAGCAATAATCTAGGGCAGAGAAAACACCAGCCTTCAATTATTTTATGTTATGCAATTTTTGATTTAAATTTAAATTAAATGAATTTAAATCTTCAATTTTAATTCAGAAATTCTTAAAATAGTCAAATCAGGTTTCACTAAGTGATGTTTAACATGTCTATTTCTTCTCTTTGTAACTTCTTTAATATACAATGGTTTTTTTGTTTTTTCTAAAACAACACCTTTAACAGATAACACATCAGGACTAATTTCACCAGATTTGACATGATATGTGAAATTTCTTGAACCAACTGTTGTGATATTAGTGAAAGTTATAGAATCTCCTATTTCACCATGTTTTAATCTAAATGGTAAAATCACTTCATCACCTTCAGTAATCAAATATGGTCTATTATGGATTTTAATTGTTGCATAAATATTTTGTTCATATTTTAAAGGAAGTAAATCTGGAATTGATTTTGTTGTTTCAGTTGTTTTGGTTTGTATTTTTTCGACTGGTTGTTGTTGTTGTTGTTGAGCTTGAGCTTGAGCTTGTTGAAGAAATGGAGTAGTGGAGAGTGTTCTGAATGGCGACACAACAGAAACTGGATTTAAAACAGCAGGTCTAAAAGCCCTTATTATGGATTGTCTGAACATGGCCGAACTGAAGAATATATTGAAGATAAATAAATATATGGAATACAGTGTACAAATATACAAAAACCATCAAAATGATCAAAATGATCAAAATGATCAAAATTCAAATTTTCCAAAAAACGAGAGCGGGCGTGCGCAACACAAAATAGACCTAGTTTTCCTTCTTAGTGGATTTGAGCTGTTTCATCACCTTACTTCTTTGCTTCAACATGTAGGTGTATAGGGTATAGGATCCTGGAATATAGGTCAATAAAGAGAAGATCAAGAAGTACTTGTAAATTGGTTCATACATATATTCAGCTTCATCTAAACTTAAATAGATCATAAAGCATTCTGAAGAAATACCCATTGGATATAGTATGATAAATGAATTATATCTTAACCATTTCAAATTATCTGGTGGATTACCTTCAGTTAATAAGTTAATAGCATAGTAATAATATCTGATGATTTCAGTAACTGACCAAGCAATAGATAAAGTGAAATATGCCCAATGATAATTAGCTGGAGAGTATGGTAAAGCTTTAAAAATACCCAACACTAATAATAATCTTGAAGCAACTTGCATAATGGTAGTTATCAAAGGTGATCTAACATTTCCAACTGCTGAATTATAAACTTCAACTAATGCAAAACATTGGATTAAAGTGGTCCATGTTGATGTTAAATGAAACATTTCAGGTTGACCATAAACTATACCAGTTAAAATGGTGTTAACTAAAACAAACGCCCATAAACTTCCAGAAATTAAATTGTAATTCACAATCCAGCCTGGTGTTGCTTTCTTAGGTTTAACATCTTTAGGGACTTCTTTCTTTGGTTCTTCAACTGGAGTTGACATAGTTTAATGTTCAGGTTTTCTTCTTCTTCTTGTAGTTGTTGGGTTTCTCTTCTCTCTCTCGGAGAAAACATTTAGCGCTCACGTATTTAGTGTATTTCATATTTATTTAGCAAATAGTATATACAGTTTAATATAAATTAAGTTAAAACTTCTTTGATTTTATTAACCAAAAAATAACAATTTTGAATACTACTTTTTTCAAGGATTAATCCCATTTCATAAACATTACTTAATAAATTACTAATTCCAATTAATTCAGCACTAAAAAACTTTCTTAATAATTCAGGTTCTAATCTTAAAACTGTTTTTAAACAAAATAAAATAGCTTCAAATAAATCATTTTGAAATTCAATTTCTAAAAATCTTAATCTATCATTAATAATTAAAACCATTTCATTAATCATTTCAATTAATTCAATACATGATGGAATACCACAATCTAAAATTAATCCTAATGTTTTTAAAAAATGTGAATTTAAAATACTTGAAAAATTACCAAGTATAAAACCTTGTCCTGTTCTATTATTAATTGTATTCCAAACTGAAATTAAAGCATAATAAAGTTTAGGTAATTGTTTATTAATGAATGAAATATCTCTAGTCTTTGTAATTTTTAATTTATCTTGGTTTTTCAATCTTGCTGAAACTCTAGTAATTTTACCACCTCTAATATCTAATTCATTTAATCCATCAGTAGTTTGATTCAATGCTTTTTGTATTATATCTTCTTCATTATCATAACTCATTGTTGGTTGATCCTCATATTCTAAAAATTGTTGATGAATATGATAAGGTAATAATTGTGGTCCTAAATTAGCAATTTTATTCTTACCTAAAACAAAAGTATCTTCTTCATCACCATTAACTAATTCTCTAATAGATAAACTAAAACAACTTAAAATCATAACACGACTATTCATTGATAAATCTCCTCTAACAAAATTTTTAACTAAATATTCAACACTACTTTCAAAATCTCCAATTGTAACTGCTATTAAACTAGATAATTTCCATGCTTCAAAAGTCATATTATTTCCATTATCAATTGATCCACCAGATTTATCAATTCCACTACCTAAATTAAAATTATCAGTTATTGAAAGTAATATATCTATTAATGATTCATTATAAAATTTCAATTCTTCTGTTCCTTTCTTAACTCTTATTAATTGTGGTGTTATATTATGTGCTAATTCACGTTTTTCAAATGCTAAATTATCTTTTTGTGAATCCGCATTTAAGTATGATATTAATTCTTTTAAATAAACTGGTGTTGCAACTTTTTTCTTACGACCAATTGATGGATCTTCATCATCTGAATCTTCAACATCTGAATCTATAAAAGTTATTGATTCTTTTTGAATTGATTTTGATTTAACTAGATTTATTTCTTCAATTTCAGAATTGAGTTTAATAATTTGTGTAGGAGTTTTAATTTTTTTAATAGCTTCATCTAAAGTAAATTTTGTTTTTGAAATATTTAAATCTTTTAAAGATTCTTTAAAAAATTTAGAGTTTTGAATATGAGAAGGAATATCAAACATTGGTTTTGAATTTATTCTTTCATGTACACAATCTCCAATAACCATACCTAAAAATCTACATTTTGATAAAGTTGATTCTAATCTATTTGTCATTGCATCTAAAAATACAAAATTTTTAGATAATTCCATGATTTGATCATCTGGGGAATAATGAATTAAAAGAAAAATAAATTTGGTTAATTGTTCTTGAATTGAAATAGATATTTGAGATTGATATGATTTTAATCCAAATTTTTTCAAAGACATTATTAACTGTTGATTAATAAATTTTGTTTGTTTTTTTAATGATGCTAATTGAATAAATAATTTCATAACTTCTGAATCACCAGATTCTAAACTTTGATTTAATAAATAATCCCAATCTTTAATTTCAAATATTTCAATAAGTTTCATATAAGCTCCAAAAGTTTGTGAATTTATTTTATTATACAAATAATAAACCATTGATTTCAAAAATGATTTATCAGTGGTTAATTTCTTTTGCTTACTTAAATTTAAAAGTAATTTTTTATCATTAAATAATAAATTTAAATTTGTTATATCATTATTTATCAATTCCACAAAACATTGTAAAGAAAGATCTGAAATGTTTTCATCTGTATTAGTTTTAATATCTTGAATTAGATGATTTAGTACAATTTTATTATAATTCATAGTAACATCATTCAAAATTTCATTATCATTATCAATTTCTAAATAAGTTTGATTTAAACATTCTGGAATTTTATGAACAATCAATCCTTTAATATCTCTAAAATTTTTTGATGAAATATTAAATAAAAATTTATTAAATTCTTTATTTAAAATAATATCTGATAAAACTATAGCAAAAATTGAATTATTTTTTGGATCAGATTTAATTTTTAAAATTAATTGAGAAATACAGACTCTATTAATCATAACAATAGTTATTCTATTCTTTATTGATTGATCCAATAAAGTATATATTTCTGGAATTATAGTGTTTATCAAAGTTGATGACAATTCTAATAATTGAAGATCTGTTAAACCATTTTGATTAGAAATTATTAATATTTTAGTTAAGATGTTGTTTAATTCATCAGTTGTTGGTTGTAATTTAAGTCTAGATACCAATTTGCTAAAATCAGGACCCTTTGTAGTTGATGGCATTATATCTATTTGTATATGACTAAATCAGAAGAGTTGTTCCATTGAGAACTGTTTATTTTGAAGAACAATTGATTGATTGATTGATTGATTGATTGATTCGTTTTACTTTTGGTCCATCTCTTTCTAATTTTCATATGGAATTCGGACTCGTGTTTTTGAGTGTCTAAACCGGATTAAAAGTGCTGCAATGCTGCATGATTAATTTCTATAGCTAACTGCTTAATTGGGATCATTGGGATGACTAAGGAAAAAATATCCAATTTGATACAAATTAATTAACTGGGCATATATACGTTAAGTTTTGAAGAGATTATATAGGATAACCGTTGTTAAATTTGCCTCGATCGATTTATATAATTAAACACACGTATACCCACCCATTCTATAATACTCTCTAAGTACTCTTATCACTGTTATCAGTGATGATATCATATATATAGATAGATTACTCTACAGGCCCCCAGGCCCCCTCCTGGATCCCTGATTATATATACTTATCTCCTTATAGTCTTAGGCTTCAATATACATGTATACAATTATACATCTATATATGGACCTTATCATCGATCATATTCTTGAAACAGCTATCCTATAGCTCACTATACTTGTATACCGTATTATACTTAATTACACTCAGAAAATTTTGTATAGCTAGTATAACTAGCTACCCATGCATCTTATAGCAAAACCTAAATATATCCAATTTTTAATTATATATAAGCTATAGCTTAGTTTAAGATATTAATATATATGTATACGTACAGCATGTATAAATCAAAATTAACGTTATCTTATATGTCTAAACGCAGGGATACGCGCCAGCTCAAAATTCAAAATATGCTAATGCGTATATAGCTTATCAAGTTAATTGTATACATGTATATAGAGAGAACATAATAATAATTAACTGATTGTTCTTTGATCGATCACACAAATTATAAGAATCAATGAAGATCAGATATATATATACGGGATCCATTGATTCATCATCCTCGATCGATGATGATAAACATACATTTGCATATGGTATAAAATCAAGCAATTTCCCTGAATTTTTTTTTTGTAGAATAATTAAGTTAAAATTTAAAGAATGCTTTACTTACATTATTTATTCATATATACTATTTTAAATATGTTTTTCAAAAAGAAAGATACATCTTCAGATACTGAAGTATTCGAAGAAGTTGTTTCGATTGAGAATAATGAAAAAAATAACGCGAATGTTGAAGTGAACTCAAATGTTACGAATACTCTTTTTCACACACTTTCAAATATTGGGGGATTACAAGGACATACTAGAAGACGTTTAAAACCTAGACATATTGATCTTATTGCTATTGGCGGAGCCATAGGTACGGCTTTATTTGTGACAATTGGAGCAGGATTGGAAGCTGGAGGACCAGGAAACCTAGTTATTGCATTTACAATACATGCTTTCATTATTTACATTTGTACACTAACAATTGGTGAATTGGTTTGTTATTTACCAATGGATTCTCCTTTTATTACTCATGCTGGTAGATTTGTTGATCCTGCTTTTGAATTTGTCGCAGGTTACAATTTTTATATTATGGTTTCACTTTATATTCCTTTTGAAATTATATCTGTTAATAGTATGATTCATTTTTGGAGAGATGATTATTCACCAGCAGCATCATTTGTACCACAAGTTATTGTTTATCTCGTCATTAATATTTTTGCTGTTGAATATTATGGTGAATCTGAATTTATTTTGGCTATCTTTAAATTATTATTAGCAATCGGTTTATTATTTTTTACATTTATTACAATGGTTGGTGGTAATCCTCAACATGATGCATTTGGTTTCAGAAATTTTGAGGGTATTCATAATGCTTTCCCAGAATATTTAGGTAGTGGAGCAAATGCTTTTTGGGCTGCTTATATGAAAGCTGTCTTTACAGAAGTTGGTAAGTGTAATTTTACAAATTAAATTTTCTTTTTTTAAATATGATACTAACATTACAATATATTATTAAAATTATAGCTGCTGAATATTTGTGTCAAACTGCTGGTGAAGCAATTAATCCAAGAAAAGTTTTACCAAGAGCATTTAAATCAATTGTTTATAGATTAGCTGTTTTTTATGTCTTAGGTTCAATTGCTGTTGGTTGTTTAATTAGCAAAGATGATCCAACATTGGTTGCTGCTATTACAAATGGTGCATCTGGTGCAAATGTTTCACCATATGTTATTGCAATTAAAAATATGAAGATTTCATTTTTACCTGATTTAATTAATGCTATTTGTGTCACATCTTCGTTTAGTGCTGGTAATAGTTATATGTATTGTTCTTCTAGAGCTTTATTTAGTTTAGCTAAAAGAGGATTAGCACCTAAAATTTTCACCTATACAGCCAAAAATGGTGTTCCAATTGCTGCTTTAGGTATGGCTGTTTCTTTCTCATGTTTATCTTTAATGCAATTAGGAGCAACAAGTACAGTTGCTTTAAATTGGATGATTAATTTATGTACTGGTGCTCAAGTTCTGAATTACGTTTTCATGATGATTACCTATTTATGTTTTTATAGAGCATGTAAAGCACAAAATCTTGATAGATTGACCATGCCATTACAAACTTGGCTTACTAAATTACAACCATGGCCTGCTTTATTTGGTTTAACTACAACAAGTATTATTATGATGTTCTTTGGTGCTCAATCATTTATTCCTTCATTTGATATTGATTCATTCTTATATTATTATTTAATGGTTTTCGTTGATATTGGATTATTTATTTTTTGGAAACTTCTTAAAAGAACTAAATTTATTAAACCTGAGGAAGCTGATTTATTTTCAGGTTTAGCTGAAGTTGAAGAGCATGAACGTGAATATTATTCTAAATTAAATCAAGAATTTGATACAGAACCAAGTAAATTGGATAAAATATTAAACTGGATCTTTTAATTCTATTTTACTTACTTTAACTTTGTTTACTTTCATTTTAACTATATTTTATTTTTATATCTCTCATAAATTTTATATTATCAACTTAATTTATTTTTACAAGAATTAACTTAATTTATTTTTGCAAGAAATTAATATCAATTTAAAATTCCGAGAGTTAACCCTGACATTACGTGATCAACATATTCAAATTCCGATGAAAAATTGAAAAGCGTTCACGAATTGTAGGTTTTTGAACATTTTGAAAATTGCCCGCGTCAGCACAATTGTTGTAGCGATTACCAATTAATATCTTTAAAAACATGTGAGATTCACGTGAACATTACGTAAGCTTCAATTTCGATCATAAAATATCGCTTTGTTAGGAAGGTGTACTCAATATCGAGCGTAAATTAAGAGAAATTGGAGAGGGTAACCACAACAAATAGTATGTTGTTAGTATCACATTTTATCTGTCACAACATTATGTTTGGGCGTTTCTGAATTAAGGAGTTAAATTGTTTAATTTTTTTGAAATACTTATCTCTTTACTATTTTCCCTTCAAGGTTTTGCTTTTCGCTGTCTTCTTCAATTATTACCATTCACTTTACAGTACGTATTCATGTACATTTCATTTATTACAACCATCTAGATGGCTATTTGGCTTGTTGATACCATGATTCAACTCCTTACTAAAAAAACTGTTAGATATTGGTTGGAAAAATAACTAATTAAATCATGATTAATTTTCAAATCTAACTTATCAAAATCAATTTCTTCAATCTTTTCAACTTCTTCAAATTTAATATTTAAAGCACTTTCATCAGGAATTGATATAATTTGATCTGGAATTCAATAATCCTCTCAATAGCATCAAGTCTTCCATTATCATCTAGGCATCATATCCAGTTCTAGTAAAGAAAGTGGTTATATGACCTGTAAAAACTATTCAAATTTATTACGAAATATAGAATCATGTTGACTCTATCTTGCTGAATATACGCCAGCAAATATTAAGAAACAGAGTAAAGCTAGAGCTACATAAAGTAAACCAAATGTCTGAATACATATAGCAAGTCACACCTGAAAGGAAAATAAATGTAATAGATAGAAGTACAAAATTAATTTATATTATCCTCTTCCACTTTTACTGGAGGACCAGGAAACCTAGTTATTGCATTCACAATACATGCTTTCATTATTTACATTTGTACACTAACAATTGGTGAATTGGTTTGTTATTTAGCAATGGATTCTCCTTTTATTACTCATGCTGGTAGATTTGTTGATCCTGCTTTTGAAGTTGTTGCAGGTTACAATTTTTATATTATGGTTTCACTTTATATTCCTTTTGAAATTATATCTGTTAATAGTATGATTCATTTTTGGAGAGATGATTATTCACCAGCAGCATCATTTGTACCACAAGTTATTGTTTATCTCGTCATTAATATTTTTGCTGTTGAATATTATGGTGAATCTGAATTTATTTTGGCTATCTTTAAATTATTAATAGCAATCGGTTTATTATTTTTTACATTTATTACAATGGTTGGTGGTAATCCTCAACATGATTTCTTAAATTTAACTTCTACTGTTAAGATTATTATATTACTAGTACAATGAGAGAAACTATCATTCTTTTATTTATATAGAACTTATAAGTTATAATTCGATTTCTTTCTTTTACTGATTTGATTTCATTTCTTGAAATACTGTTTATGTAATTGAAATGTAAAGTAAAATGACTATAATAGAGACTCTTAGATATAGAGAGAGGGATATACTGATTAATAAAATGAGGTCATGCTAGAAATGGCAAGTAAAAAAATTAAACAAAAATGAAAAGGAAAGGGAGATAGATACAAATAGAAAAAAAAGCACTTTAATTATTTTAAAGGAAGATCTTGAAGTTCATTGAAAACACGCTGTAAAGCACTTTGATCTAAATCAGTATATTTAACACGTTCAGTATACCAATCCTGGAAAATTTCAGAAACCATATATTTAGTCTTTTGGTATAACTTATATTCATTTAAAAATGCAGCTTTAATTAATAAAATTTGAGTAACTAATGTATTCAATTGTTCAACCGATTGAGTTAAAATAGCAACAAATTTATCAATTTCAGAACCTTTAATATCTGATTTTCCTTTAATTTGATAAAGTCTTTCATTAGCTCTTGTAATTCTTGTAAGTAAACCATGAACTTGTTTTTCTGAAACAGATTTATAATTATTCAGTCTTTCAATCAGAAAATGTAATGATGTGTAATAATCTTGGAATTTTTTGAAGTTTTCTAAGATTTCAGAAGATATAACACCCATTTCTTCTTCTTTTAATTGTTTTGATGTTGTTAAATATTTATTAACTTGTTTCAAAATAGTATTAATTATATTTAAATTTTGACCTTCTTCATCAGCTGTTCTCTTTCTATTTTCAACAACATTATCCAACCCATACACACTAGTGTTAACAGAAGTAAATTGATCCAAGCATAAAGCTAATCTATGATTATCTTGAGCCAGAGCTTCTTCTCTTCTTTCAATTCTTTCAACAAGAAATGAAATTTTATTCCATGTATCAGCAAATCTAGTTAAATTATTATTTAAAACATTAACATTTTCCATAAACTCATAATTTTTATAGTTAACAGGACTTTCATTCCAAATTTGAGTTATACTATTAATTATAGTTTCATTTCTAACTTGAGCTGCAGAAGCTTGTTGTCGTTGTTGTTCTTGATGAGTTTGTTCATCATGATCTAAATCTGAATCATTATCTCTTAAACCTTTTAAAACTTGATCTAAATTAATAGTGAATCTTTTTGGTAAATTAACACGAACTCCATCAAATTCATCATGAACTTCAATATTTGCAAATTTTTTCCAATTTGAAAAATCATTAGGAACTGTTAAAAACATAATAACCAAGTTTTCTTTTGAAAGTATTGGATGTTTAACTAATTGATATAAAAACCTTTGTAAACCCCTTCTTCTTTTTTGTAGAAATTGAGGATCATTAGTTGAAGCTACTGGTAAAAAACACTTCACGTTAGTATTTACAAAAAAAGGAAAATAAACTAAAGAAAATTAATACATACTTGCAAATTTCTTAGGAGGTAATTCAGGAATTAATCTAAATGGATATTTTTTTAATAAAACTTCTAAAAGCCAAGCAAAATCACTATATCTTCGTATTATTTTAGTTTCACCATTTGGTTGCTTATTATTATCAGAGTAATATTCAGTTGGGAATTTTAAATTATGACTTATTAAATAATTAATATGTTTGAAAACTAAACCTTCTTTTTCAGGGATTTCTTTAACTCTGACTATAATTTTATCATCACAGTTATGATAACTTAATGGATTGAAATTTGAAACCATTTCATCAGTCCAAACACTAGTTTCAGCAGGTCTAGTATTATCTTCTTCTTCTTCTTCTTCAATTTCATCATCATCATCAGTACTAGTTAATTCATTTCTATTTGAATCAATATTAGCCAATGGATCTAATAATTGAGATGCAGTTGGAGGTTCATCATCAAATATATTTATTTTAGGAGATTCTGAAATTGGATGTTGTATACTATTTTGACGAGCTGATGAATAATCATCTTGAATTGGTTTACTTGAAGTAGATTCACCCAGTAAATTCATACCACCAAATTGATTAGATAACAAATCAGAAGAATTATAAGTGGACCAATTATTATCAGGAAGGATTGAAGATGACATGTTGTTATTGTTATTATTTGAAGCAGATTGAGATCTCTGTTGAGGCATTGCCCATGGGTCCTCTTCAGGAGCACCAAATAGAGGGTTATTTAAAGTTGAACCAAATACACTATCAGACATTGTAGCAAAGATGAAGTTGGAAACAACAGGAAAAGAAAAAGGAAAGGAATTCGAAAGGACATCTAAGCTGTTTCAATATAAGATACTGCCAGAAAGTTGTTTACTTGAGAGACTTCCGTGCACCGGGAGAAGAGCCATTTCAGAGAGATTAATTGGTGGTGGATATGGTGGATACAGTAGTTCTTTAGAGTCTCTTTAGAAGTTAGAAGACTAGCAATCATGAATACTCCTTTACACACAGTGGCATCTTCAGCAATGCTAGCTGTGGGGACTCCAGGAATTGCTGGAACTCCTCTAGTCCAAGCACAATCAATGTCTTCAACAATGCAAACTTCAAGAATTCATAATAATGAAAACACATTTATTTATCAAGAAACAATTAAATTCGAACAAGAATTACAAAAATTAACAACTTCGATTCAAAAATATGAACCTGATCCTGATATTGCTTCTAATTTAGTTACTATATCTGATAATGTTAATAAAGAAATAAATCAATTAGAATTATTACATGATTTAAAATCAAATCAAATGTTAAAACAAACAATTGAGAATACACAATTAAATGAAACTTTAAGAAATGTTTTAGTTACTTTAAATGATTGTAGAAAAGAATTAAATGAACTACCTAAATTACCCATGGATGATAATGATGAAATACCTAAAGAACAAGAAAAATCAAATGAACCAACTTTAGATTCAACTAAAAAACTTTTAGCTTATGCAATGAAATTATCAAAATTTTCTAAGATCCCAAGAACATTTGATGGATTTTTATTGCCTAATAATTTTGTTTGGCCAGGTGATGATAACATGAGAAGAGGTGTTTTAGCAATGGCTTCAATGATGCCTGATAAAATTATATCAAATGAAAATGGTATTGAAGAAGAATCTCAAATAAAATCTCAAAAGAATAAAGATGATGATATAAATATGAAGAATGATGAAGATGAAGATGATAGTGATGACGATTTCTTAAACGAATCTAGAAGAAATTCTGTAGTTACTGGTACTTCTACTACTCGTGGTGAAAATGCTCCTGAAAAGAAAGATCATGATGATGTTATGGCAGCTTTGGATATGTTTGATGAATCAGACGAAGATATGGATTAAAAAAATTATATATTTTTATGTATTTTTTTCTATATTTAATTAGTGTTAACTTCTCTCTTAAAATTTAAAAAATCTCTCTAGAATAAAAGAACGACGAATGTAAAAAATATAAATTTATAAGTATTTTTTTTAGAAAAAAACAAGCAGTATATACAAATCAAAAAAAAAAAAAAATAGAATTAAAAGAAAATGAAATTAAATTTAAGAAAAGAGAGTGATTGTAATTACAAAATAACAAAAACATGCATATAAACAAAAACAAAAACAAAAACAAAAACAAAACAGAAGAGAAGAGAAAAAATGTAAATCAATCATTTTTTTTAACCTCAGTATTACCTTTAAGAGTTTTCATATAATTTTTAATATCATCTTCAAAAGCCATTAAAGCACTTTTCATTGCTTCCAATTCCTTATCATCAATGATAGTATCCTTACCTTTAGCTTTAGTACTTTGATCATACCATTCATGGAATTCAGAAGATAATTCATCATATTGTTTACTTAAATCATCAACATCAGGGATTGATAAAGATTGAGCAAGTTCATCTTGATTATCATATTCAGGTAATGGTGATGCTTCTTTTTGTTTTTTAACAAGTTCTAGTAAATCGGTAGTTGAATCAAAGTATTCTTTAAGTTCTGATAATCTTTGTAATTGAGAATCTTGAGTGGATTTTTCATCTTCTTTCTTAATAACAACTGGAACTTCTTCTGATTTAGAGATTGATTGTAGATGATATTTTTTCAAAAATCCTGAAGCTGTTTTACCGAAAGGACCATTGAAAACTAGTAAAGTAATACCAGTTCCAATATGAACCCAAAAGAAACAATTCTTCCAAAGTTCCATTGAAGGTTTAAATTCTAAAATAACAAATGGTTGACAAATATAACCGAAAGCTGCTTGAGTTAAGATTAAACAAATACCATCATAAATAACTTTATAATTAGAGATATTAGAATTATCTTTAGTTGCAAATATAGGTCTAAAATTTCTTCTATAAATCTTACCAGCAGTTTGCATAAAAGCACCAATTAAGAAAGTTAAATAATAACCTGGTTTAGTACCATGCCAAAAAGCAGAAGTTAAGAAAGTAATTAAAGTAGGAATAACACCAGGTCTAACTTGTTCAGTTTTTGGATCTCTAGCACAAGTTCTTAAATAAATATTATTTTTCAACCATTTATTAGTATTCATATTCCATGCTTCTAAACAATCATGAACATTTTGACCAGTTTCAAAAGCAATTGGATCAATATTTTGAACTCTATTCCAAAATAATTTATTAGTTTTTGGATCATAACCATTATAACCTAAACCAGCAACAATACAACCAGCTTCACTAATTAACCAAGCTGTATAATATTTCAATCTATGAGCAATACCTAAGATATATAAGTAACCAATTTTAAAGAAGAAATTACTTTGTTTAAATTCATTTGTAAAAGAATAATCTAATGAAACAATTGAATTTGAATACATGAAAAGACCAGAACAAACTAAACCTAAAATAACTTTTTTTAAAGCAACTCTACCACTCTTTGGAATTTTTCTCTTTCTTCTTTTACCTGGTCTTTTATCTTCAGGAACATCTTGAAAAATATCAGTTAAAATAAATCTTTCATAATCAATATAATCAAATGAAGGGCCAGTAACAATTGAACCATAAAAGAAACAATAACCCAGATATGATAATAAAGATGGATGTTTTAAAATAGCTCTTGATTTTTGATAAGTATTTAATCTTCTATTAAATTTATCTTGATTATTGTGATATAATTTACCATCCCAATAAGACCAACCAAATGAACTTAATTTCATAACTAAAACCATTTGAGAACCAGTAATATCAATTTTAGTGAAATCAACTTCAGTGACAAAGAATTGAGCTCTTAAATGATTAGCCATTAAAAATAACATTAAAGAAATCAAATTAACCCATGGCATTAATCTTGAATGATAATATTTAGTTAAAAAATAAGTAAATAAAGCATTGAATAATAAAACAAAAAATCCAGTTGATAATTCTAAAATGAAAAAGACATATAAAGCACTAACAGCAATAACATAATAATTTTTCAGAGTAATCTTATTATCATCAATTCTTTTAAAAATAGCACTGAATGGGAAACTTAAGAATAAACAAGTTAAGATTTTACAAGAACCCAAATCTAAACCTGAATAATCACTTAAAAGCTGAACAGGCAGAATGAATGGATTTTGAAAAGACATTCTGATTCTGATTGAATGATAGTTCTTATTAAAAAGAGATTAATTGATAAAAGATGGAAAAGAACAGGTATTGTGAGGTGATAACGGAAAATCGATGAGCTTAAAGCTTTGGCCTTTGAGTGGTATTCTTTCTGTTATTCGTATTTACTCGCGTTTAACAGTTTGTTGAGTAACTCTACGATTAACAGCTAATAGTAGGTGATTGGTGGACTTCCAGATGCTGCTAAGACCACAGAATGCACAGAATGCCTGGTTGTGCTGCTCAAGAGCAGTGGTGGTAAGACATGCAACACCAATAGCAGCTTTCCAAAGAAGAAACTTGTTCCA
The DNA here is from genome assembly GCA_030567495.1 of Ambrosiozyma neoplatypodis. Taxonomy (NCBI): domain Eukaryota; kingdom Fungi; phylum Ascomycota; class Pichiomycetes; order Pichiales; family Pichiaceae; genus Ambrosiozyma; species Ambrosiozyma neoplatypodis. Next base: position 85,248 of record JAJLSG010000211.1, on the reverse strand, counting down.
TTTGGCTGGGTTCACTAATTCAAACTCAAGTTCAGATTCAGAACAATCTTACATAGTTCATAAGAAGTTTACACATTCTCAAGAACTGATTTACGAATTGATCTCTTCTGTTGATAAGTATCATGAATTCATTCCTTATTGTACAGACTCATTTATTAAAGGTAGAGATCAGAACAGTCAACCAACAATTGCAGGTTTAAGAGTTGGATTTAAACAATTTGATGAAGAATTCACTTGTAATTTATCTTGTGAAAAACCTCAATTAGTCGTTGCTCAATCAATAAGTCATTCTTTATTTAAATTCTTAGAAACTGAATGGAAAATTGAAAAAGTCAATGAAACTCATTGTAAAGCTGTTTTAAATTTGAAATATGAATTTAAATCTCAATTATATAATAAAGTTAGTTCATTATTTGCTAAGAAAGTTGCTAGTTTAATGACTAAAGCATTTGAGAAAAGAGCATATGATGTTTCTAAATCCAGAACTATTGCTTGAAAAATAAATAAATCAAAAGTTATCTTTATAATTCTTCATCTTTTTCACTTCTTATATTCATATATTCATAATTCATGTACATATTCTTAGAAAACCTCTTTTAATTTTAACAGTATTTCCTTTCCTTTCCTTTCCTTTTTAACCTAATTTAATTTAAACCCCTAATCTCCCCAAGTCTCAAACCAACCATACTCCAGTAATCACATTAACCCTTATCAACGAAACGGCGTGTCCCACTCAAAAGCCTACTAAAAGAATTTTCATTTCTCAAAGTTCGAGTTCAACAATTAAACATCACTTTTCTTTCTAACCTTAAACTCAGTCATAACTAAACAAAACTAGTTATTCAAACATAATGAACATTAAATAAGGTATGTTTATAACTCTATTTATTAAGCTATATAGTCAACTTTTTTCTTCTTAATTGAAAATTCATTTATCTGATGACAACTATGTTACATTTGATGCTTGAATTTATATATGTGAGCACCAAGATTTCTCAAAGACTACAACGGTATCTGATTTTAAAACAATGAATTTTCTTTTTTTTGTTTAAACGTTTGACTATTTAATTATTTTACTATTTCATATAATTTGAATTCAAAACACTAACATAAAATTATTAATTTGTTTAGTCTCAAATACTTTTCAAGTTTATATCAGTAAAACAAAAAAAATATGAAAAGAAAAAGTCAGTTTTATCAAAGAACAAGTAAACCTTTACCTATTGAAATTATTCAAATACCAGAATTAAACGCTAATTATAACCCAATAACATCTTTGTGTTATAATTTATATTCATTCATTTCACAATGGATAACTTTAAAAAATCGTAAAATTCAAGTCGTACATAATGTTGATTCATTAGATTTTAGAGTTACCAACCAAGATGATATGAAATATCTTTGGTCTAGTGGATTCTTTGGTAAAGGTAGTTTATCTAGATCTGATCCAACTTGGTTAAAGCGTACCAAACAAAATGTTTTAGGTATTCAAGATGATGATAACGATGGTAATAATGTAAGTGAAGAAGTTATTAAACAAAGAAGAAAATTAAGAAATGAATTCAAAAAAGAAAGAAAGAAATTGGATGATTTAGAAAAAAAATATAAAATTTCTGGTAATAATGAAAAATTAAAAGAATTAGAAATTGAAAGACATAAATTAACTGATAAAAAAAATGAAGCTTATAAATCTTCAAAAAAAATTAGTTCACAAACTACTACTACTCCATCTGTTTTAAGAAAAGAAGATTTTGATTTAATTATTGATGGTGATAATATTAAAAATTTAGAATATTTAGAATTAATGCCAGTTGAAGCTTTATTTTTAAGTATTATTAATTCAGTTCAAGTTAATTCAAATGATAAATCTTATACTTCAATTCAATTATTTAAATATCTTTGTGAAATTTTCAATGAATCGGATTCAAATTCAGATTCAATTGAATCAAACAATTCATTTATTTTACAATTCTTAACTTATTTTCATTATAAATCATTGGGTTGGTGTACCAAATCTGGATTAAAATTTGCTTCTGATTATATTCTTTATGAACGTGGTCCTCCTTTTCAACATGCTAAATTTACTGTTTCAATAGTTGATAATTCTATCAATAATCCTAAATCATGGAGTGAGTATGGTGCTGAATATAGAGTTATTTCCGGTGTTAAAAAATCAATGATTTTATGTTTTATTGATGTTCCTGAAAAAGAAGAATTTACAAAAGTTTGGAACAATTTAAAAGATAATGATTTACAAAGTTTAAAAAACTTATTCAATTTATATAGTATATCTGAAGTTATGTATCATCGTTGGTCTCCTAGTAGAACTAGAGAATAGACAGACACCTTTTTTTTGATAATATTAAGCAAATATATTGAAAAACTTTTTTTTCAAAAATAAAAATAATCTATAAACCATACATACAAAATGCTGTAGTTGTAATTTGTAAAATAACTAAAATTTAAATGTAGAAGTGGAATTTTGAAAATTTTGAAAAACAAATAAAATATTATATACTTATACCAATCCATTCCAAGCTTTTTCAACCCATTTACAATCTCTAATTTCACCATTATAATCACCTAATTCAGCTTTATCAACTTTAGCAATACAAACAAAATTCTTTTTATTAGGTAAAATACATTTAGTTTGAGAATCAGGATAAGGACATGGACAATCAACTGGTTTATCAACACATTTGAAAGTTTCGGGACATAAATATTTTGAACATTTAGAATTCAATTGTAAACTTTGATAATCAAATTGTGGTTGTTGTTGTCTTTGTTGTTGTTGATGCTGACCTCCAAAGAAATTTTGGAATAAATCTGCTTGAACTGTAAATGGTAATATTAAAAAAGATATTAAGATTGTTATTAGACTATTCATTTTTTATTTTAACAAAAAGTTTTTATATTATGAGATTATTAATGTAGTGAAACTTGTAAAATTCTGGTAATTGTAGTAATTTAGTTGTTTTTATAAAAGAATAAAGTAGGTCTTCTTGTCTTGAAGTACACGTCAACAGAATAAATTAAAATTTACAGAGCGATTCCCGGTGCAGAGATGTTTTTCTCTAATCAGAGTTTGTTAGAATAAATTAGAGATATACCACTTAATCATACTTCTTTTCAATAGAAAACCAACAACTAACTCGAAAATGTCTGAAAGAAAGGCTATTAATAAATACTATCCTCCTGATTTCGATCCATCCAAGATCAGAAAATCTAAAAAACAAAAGAAAACAGGCCCAGCATCATGGCCATCAGTTAGATTATCTTCACCATTTTCAATGAAATGTTTACAATGTAATGAATATATTGCACCATCAAGAAAATTTAATGCAAGAAAAGAAATAACAGATGAACATTATTTAAGTCATAAAATTATAAAATTTCATATAAGATGTCCAAGATGTAATTCAGAATTAATTTTTAGAACTGATCCAAAAAATAATGATTTTGAATGTGTTTCTGGTATCAAAAGAAATTATGAAAGATCATCAAATAATACAATTAGTAAAGCTCCTAAAAATGAAACTTTTGATGAAATGTTAAGTAGATTAGAAGAAAATGATAGATTAGAAGCATTAAATAAAGAAGGTAAAAAGTCTAAAAATTCAGAAACTGGTATTGAACAATTAGAAAAAAGATTAAAAGAACAACAAAGAGAACAAGAATTGAATGATGAAATAGATGACTTACAACAAAAGAGTCGAAAGTTTGAAAAACTAAATGGTAAAGTTATGGATGAAGATAGATCAATTAAATTGAAAGAACAATTAGATGCTGAAGATTCAGAAGAAGCTGTAAATGCATTTAAGAAATTCAGAGAAACAAAGAACTTTTATGATGATTTTAAAAATGATATTATTCCTACTAAAGTTAAAACAATAAATAAGCCAATAATAAAGAAAATTGTTAAATCATCAAACGAACCAACTGTGAAGGTGGTAAAACCCGAAATTCAATCAATTCAATCAAATAATACAAATGTTGGATTAGTTGATGGCTATTCTTCAAGTGATGATGATTCTGATGATGAAGTTGAAACTACAATATCATTAAAAAGAAAGCCTGTTAACAATGCACTGGGGATAGCTGTTAAAAGAACGAAAGTATAAGTTTTGCTAATCCTGTTTTTCTATGTAATTTTATAATTTATTTTGTATAATAGTAATTGATTTAATAAACCTATAAACTAGTTGTAGTGCTATTATCTCGCCCGCCGATCGACGCGACGCCCGCACTCAATTTTTGAAGTTTGAACTGATTGAACAACAATTAACATATCGATATCTTTTGGTCGGTAGACCACTACAATTAAACCATCTAGAAAACATTAGGTTCCTTTTAGCTTGGATATTCAAACAATTGCATCATGACCCAATCAGGTTTAAACAAGAGACAACTTGATGAAAATGACCAAGAAATAATAGATACAAAGAAGATAAAGCTTGATAATTCATATAGCAAATCTGTTTCTCCTTCAGTTGATCTAATGACCCCAACACTAGCAACTCCTATTGCATATAACTCTGACTCTCCTACAATGAATAATGGAAATCCATCTGGTGGTGATGTTGGTGGTTTAAATGTTGAAGATATTCTGGATGATAATGATTCATTTTTTGCTGGACTGGATTCCTCAAATGCAAATGCAAATACAAATACTTTACTAAATAATACTAATACTAATAACAACAACAACAATATTAATAATGCTAATAATATTAACAGAAATTCTAATCCAGTTTCAAGTAATCCGAATTCAAACTTAGTTTCAAGAGCTCCTTCAATAGCAGCAACTACACATATTCAAACTCCAGTAGCACTACCAAGAGCTACACCAACACCCCCTCCTCCACAACAACAACATCCCGTTGTTCCAAATCCTCAAATTCAAAATCAAAATAATCACAATCATAACATTAATAATAATAATTCTATAAAACCTCCATTAGCTTTGAATACACCAGGGTCGCAACTTAGTGAAAATAATAACAATATTAATAATAATAATAATTTAGCTAAACAAAATAATCCAACATTACAAAAAAGATATACAAAACCTGCAAGAAATGACAAATCAGCTCAGAATCCAGAAGAATTAGCTGATGCTGTTGCAGCAGCTGGTGTTAATTTAAAAGCTGAAGAAGATTTAATGACTGGTACATTAGCTGTTTCTAAAAGAAGTTTAGAACCAAATAATTTCTTAAGACCTCAACAATTAGCTTGGTTTATGAATAAAGTTATGGAAGAACAAGGTTTAAAATTAAAAGAAATTGATTCCGAATTAATGAATTTAATGTCTGTTGCATGTGAAACTTACATGTTTAATATAATTACTGATACTGTTATAATGTCTAGACATAGACGTACTCCTTTAAATACTAAACAAAAACATTCAATTGGAGGTTCAAAATCTGAAATATCTAAAGCATTAAGAGATATAGCTACAAAACAAAAGGAGAAAGAAGAGAAAAGACTGAAAAAAAGAATAGCTTTAGGATTAGAAGAAGAGAAAAAAGAAGAAAATGTTGCTGAAGAACATCAACAAACAAATGTTACAGCTTCATTGATGATGGGAGGTTCTAAAAAAAAGAAATATTCATGGATGCAATCAGGTTCTGCAAAAACCAATTCTATTAATTCAAGAGGTGATAATGGTATTAGATATAGAGAAGCAAGAGAAGAACCAGGTGTTGTTTTAAGAGATTTATTAGCTGCTATTGAAAATAGAAGAATTGGTGTTCAAAATACTATAGTTAAAGGTTATTCAAAAATGAGAGATTAATTCATAATTAATTTGTTTGTTTCTTTGACCTTCTGTATATTATCTTCTAGCTTTCATAATTTGCTTTATAGTCTATTAGTAGGCTATATAGTAACAACTACATATTATTTTCTTTTCTTATATTTTATTTTATTTAAATCATAATTTGTATACTATTATTATTATTATACTTCATTAAAAAAATTCTTTCAATTATTGCTTGTTTTCTCTTTTACACTATACTATGCTTAATTGTAGAGAAATGTATGTTTCAAGTTTTGAACAGAAAGTCAGTCATTTAAGCCTGATTATTTTCTTTCAACGAATTCACATCTAAGTCACCTAGCTTAAGGATAAATTATATATACATGTACATGTATTTAATTTGTGCAAATAATCATTTATATACTAACAAAATATCTTTTATTTAAATCGTATTACAAATTACAATTTTACATTTAAACTTTTTAAATAATTAAATCAAATCAATTGAAAACTAATATACAAATAAAACAAATCAATACAAAACAAAACAATCCTAAGATCTTTCACCTCTTAATCTTCTAGCTAATTGAATATCCTTCTTTTGGATAGTAACTCTCTTAGCATGAATAGCACATAAATTGGTATCTTCGAATAATGAAACTAAGTAAGCTTCAACAGATTCTTGTAAAGCACCAATAGCAGAAGATTGAAATCTTAAATCAGTCTTGAAATCTTGAGCAATTTCTCTAACTAATCTTTGGAAAGGTAATTTTCTGATTAATAATTCAGTAGATTTTTGGAATCTTCTAATTTCTCTTAAAGCAACAGTACCTGGCTTATATCTGTGAGGTTTCTTAACACCACCAGTAGATGGAGCTGATTTTCTAGCAGCTTTAGAAGCTAATTGTTTTCTTGGAGCCTTACCACCGGTAGACTTTCTTGCAGTTTGTTTGGTTCTAGCCATTGTGAATGAATATAAAGGATGATAATAAGAGAAAACATTTTTATGATAGTTGAATAAATTTTGATAAAGTGGGAATTGAAATTCATTTATATAGACGTCGATTTTGGGCGCACGAAGAAAAGTGCAACTCGTGTGTTTACAGTTGGTGTTTATGTAAACAAACAGACACGCTTTCTGAGCCGCGCAGCAGAGAGTGAGCCGTCAGGCGAGCCTCACATTTGTTTTAGCAAACGCACGACTGCGCTGTTGGGCAGCGTGCGCGTTTCGGGATCGAGTACGAGTAGAAAGAGCGCGCTCAAGCAGGATTAGCTGTATGTTATCTGGCTCTATTACCCGGGAGAAGTTCGAGTATAAAGCTCAGAACGCGATGTGGTGTTGCGCCCCATGATTGTTTATGTCAACAAACACCCGCCACTGAAAGATGTGGCACACGATGCAAAGAAACAATCGCTTCGATTATATAAAGAAATGAATTTCCACTTTTTTCATAAGATCAAATCAACTATCAGATTTTCTTATTTTCTTTATCCATTGATCATTTTAATCAATTAACTAATATATATAATACAAAATGTCCGGTAGAGGTAAAGGTGGTAAAGGTTTAGGAAAAGGTGGTGCTAAAAGACACAGAAAGATTCTTAGAGATAATATTCAAGGTATTACAAAACCAGCTATTAGAAGATTAGCAAGAAGAGGTGGTGTTAAGAGAATTTCTGCTTTAATTTATGAAGAAGTCAGAGCTGTCTTAAAATCATTCTTAGAAAATGTTATCAGAGATGCTGTTACTTATACTGAACATGCTAAGAGAAAGACTGTTACTTCATTAGATGTTGTTTATGCCTTAAAGAGACAAGGTAGAACCTTATATGGTTTCGGTGGTTAATCTACTTAAGTTTGTTGAACAAATTTTATTTATGGTTTTCATTTTATTTTTCTTTTGTTATTTTAAATTGTATATTAGTTCCTGTTAGTTAATCAATCCTAATCGTTCCTTTAACTTATTAAATCATTAATTGTAATTTGTAATATAATTAATTTGTAAATCAATTAAAAATTCAAGTTAATTATATCGACTGTGAATTAAAAAAACTATTAATTAAAACGTTTATAACATATACTTCATGTACACAGTATATATAATATAAACAATATGGTGCTTAAAAAACACTATACAAACTGAAACAATTAAGTATAACAGTTCAAAATGAAGTAAATATTACGAGAACAATTAAAACAAGACTAAATAAAAACAAAAAAATATAATAAAGAAGACGATAGTAATATAAAAGGAAGAAAAAATAAAGAAAATAAACACAAGACTAGCTGAAATATTGCTTTTAATTGAACAAAAAAAAAAAGGAAAAATAAAAATCATGATGGTATTATTAACAGATATAACTTCTAATATGCAATATTGTATTCTATAAAAGCAGTATACCAGACAAATCAAAAATATTAAAATTCAATAAAGGACCTATGTAGATGTATTAGTAACCACCAATTTAGCTAAATGTTGGAAGAATGTTCTTAAACTAACATCTTCTGTATGAACAACACCAGCTTCACCAGCTTCTCCAACATAACCACCCATTGCACCACCAATACCTGATAAATCATTTGCATCATTTTCAGATGGATTTAATTTAGAATATAAGAATCTAGCTTGTGACTTACCTTCATCACATGTAACATATCTTGGTAATGGGAATCTATCAGCAATAATTGAAGCTGCTTCTTCTTGTGCACTTTCAATCATTTCATAAACACCTGGATATTCTTCTCTTGGATATTCTTTATCTCTCCAATCAGCTGCAACATGACCAAAATAAATAACTGTGTAAAAGAATGCATCTAATAACAAAACTGCATCAGCTTTTAATGATGCTGAATCTAAAAGAACAGGTTCTGGTTCTGATCCATCTGCCATAAATCTAACTAATGTTGGTTGTATCATAACTAATGAATCTCTAACATCTGTTCTTAAAACTGTATGATGATAAAATGCTGTTTCATCTGGAGAACAATTAAAAACTTGTAAAAATTGTGATCTTCTTAAATGGTAAACAAATTGGGGTAATAATGAAAATCTACTTGATAATCTGAATGAATTTGAATCATTCTTAGAATAATCACCATAAACTGTACATAATTTAACTAATGATTTATCAATCCATCTTAATAAATCTGAATATTCACCACCATGTTCTAACTTATAAACAATTAATCTAGCATATAGAACAGCAGCAGCTTCTTGATCAAATAATGCTGGCAGATCTGTTGCATTTGATGTTAATCTACTTAAAGTTGTAACTCTAATTCTCATTGTACCATTAGTATGTCTATAAACAGTTTGGAATTGAATATGCACTTCATTAACAGATGAATTTCTTTGATCAGCTGATGCAACTGTTTGCATATCAAAAAAGATAGCATAAGTATGTCTTGGTGATAATGAACACATTCTCCATTTATTAGTGAAACCTTGACCAACTTCAATATCAGCAACGTTTTCACCTTCTTTTTTCAATGATGCTGCATGACCAACCATACCAGCAACCTTTAATTTTGGTGAAGTGAAAACTTCTAATTCACCACCTGTATAGTTGAAAGGATAACCTTCATCATCTTTATTAAATGAAGCCAAGAAAGAATTTTTAAAAATTGCAGTTTGAAAAGAATCAGTAACAACTAAAACACCACCAGTTTGATTGCATAATGATCTCATTTCATATATACCAGTTTGATCATAACAACCAGCAAAAATATCAACAGAAAACTGACTATTTGAAGCAGAATCGAAGAATTTATCTTTTTGATCTTTATTAACACCTGTAGCTTTAACAGTTAATTTTTTATAGAAATTCACAGCTTTTTTATAATGTTTTGCTGAACCTTTATCAACATCACTATGAGATCTAATTGGTTCTTTTAATTCATCACCAACAATGGTACCTGGACCATGAGTACATGGACCACCAGCAAATAAACTAACTTTAGCAGAAGCTTGAGCAAATGAACCTTCAACTAAACATGAAGCAATACTTAAAGCAGAACCAGTAACTCTGACAGCTCTTCTACCTGGTGCAACAGACCATCTTGAAACTTCTAATGAATCAATAGCTTTAATAATTAAATCTTCAGAAGCTGAATCAGATAAAGGTAATAAAAATCTGTTGATGGTTCCACCGGTTTCAAATTGTCTTGACCAATCTTTTGAACCATTACCATATATACCTAATTGTTTTTGGACATCAACTGATTCAAATTCTTTATTACCTCTGAAAACATATTTTTTAAAACAAGAATCAAATCTTAATTCATGAACATTAACAACAGAATCAAATGTAACTAAACCAAATAATGCTCCTGGTGGGTGATATTCTAATGAACTAATAAGTGTATCTTTTAAAGATTGTAAATCTTCTGGCTCTTGACATAAATCTATAACATAAATAAAGGCTTGTGGAGGAGGTGGAGCTCTATTAAAAACATATTCCATAGTTGATGCTGCAGGAGTTAATTCAATAGGAAGATTTTCAGGTGAAATGTTTTGATAATGAGGTGGAAGTTGTGATCTAGTACCACAACAGACACAAGACCATGTTTTTGTATTTAAATCAATTGGTGAAAAAACATTTAAAGCAGCACGACATTTTCTACATATAACTGGTTCATAATCTGCAATTGGTAAATCTTCACGTGCTAATAAAGGAGTATATAAACATCCAACTGGTGTTGACATATTTTCAGCCTCTAGACGAGTAACCGGAAATGCATTCCAATTGAAACGAACACCATCTGTATCTTCAATTTCATAAAAATCCATGATGTTTTTTATTGTTGTTGAATTTGTGTTTTTCTTTTGACAAAAAAGATAATTAATGAATTGAACTTATAAATTGGAAATAGGAAAATTGATAGAAAAAAAGTAATCACTTAAAAAATATCAATTGAATTGTAAAACTTATTTTCTAGATAAAAGGGTTGAAATTTCAAAAATTAAGAGTAAATCTTCTTGTGAAATTATTGGAAAAAATAGGAATAAAGGATGAAACTATTTTCTCTAGAAAAAAAGGTGAATAAGATGACAATTAAATAAAGAGGATATAATCCAAACTTTGAAGTTGACTAAAGGGAAGACACGTAGTGAAAGATGGAATAAAAGGGTCTGGAGAAACATACGAATTGATGTTTTTGACAGATCACTATCAACGAAAACGAACTCACTGAGAAAAAGAGAGGGTAACCTGTGCGCCACAATAGAGTGTGCCACGAGTGGCGGTACATTTTATATCCTATTTCCTAATTTAGGAGAAAAGTGGTGTTTAATTGTGTATATTATTAAAGCAAAAAGATCAGAATTAACTATAAGGAATAGTCTGATAATTATAATAAAATTATATTAAAGTTTTTTTCAATTGTTCAAATATTCAAGCAAAGAGCTGGGTACTTCGATACTACTGGATACTACTGGTACCGGTACGATTCATTTATAGAATATCCCTTTTTCAAATTAGATTTATTTTCTTTTTTTTTTATAAAAGAATCTGATTATAGAATAGACAAACTTTATTTGTGAATTTGAATATCCAATTAACCTCTAAACATATTTATAGGGAATATTGAACTATGTTTGAAGAAACAAATCAAATTAAATATCCAGATTCTTTTTGAATAATTAATAATTGAATGAAATTCTATATTTCATTGAATTTTGTTTTTGTAAATTGAAATTTAAATTTTAAGATTCATTTAAAACTCCATGTTTTAAAAATATTGATCTAAGGATACTCCGGAATTTACTACAATGATTAAAATTAAATTGTAATTTCAGTTTTGGCTATTTTTAATTTCTTTTTAAAAAGTTAAAGGTATGAAAGCTTGAACTGAGAACCAATTTTAAATTCACAAGAGGGAATTTATTGATGAATTGAAAATAGAATATATAGTTTTCAAAAATCAATTACAATTTTACAATTACTGTAATTACAAAAAATAAATTTCAATATAACAAAACATTTTTTTTTAATTTTCTAGAGATATTAAAAGAAATATTTAACTAAAAAAGACAAGCAAAGACCAAGGAAAATAATAAGTGTAACACTTATAAAATTAAATACAAAAATACATCACAAGGAAACCAATAAAGCAAAATAAAGAAAGATATAGAATAAAACAGAACTAGAAATTAAAGACAAAGAAAGCAGAAAAAAAAGCGGACCTAGCTCAGTAACAAAAGTTCATATATAATTAAAATCAAATCAAATTATTTAATTAACGTATAGACAGGCTTTAAGGGCAAAAATAGAAACCAAAAAATCAAAATTAAAACAATGAAACCCCACGATATCATTGTTTCCAATCAAATCCAATATATATATTTGAAAAAAAAAGATCATGCATTCATAATAAATCACCATATAATAATAATGTACAGTAAACTAGATTAATTAAAATCAAGATAAATCTTTCATAAAAGCATTAACAGTCATATCAGCTTTCTTCATATGGGATTGAACCAGTGCATGTTTTAACAATTTACCAACATCTTCGCCATCAACAACAACACCTTTTTCAGAACATTTTGCTTTAGATTTTAATTCAGAACATAAACCATCTATATCTAAATCTGAAAATCTTGGATGATTTGTAATACGTTCCCATATTTGTGAACATTTCATCATATTTGCAGATGTATCAGGAACAGCAACCATTGCATCACTATCATTATCTTCTTTTGATAACAGACAAGGAGATAAGTCATTTTCTTCAATTTTTGGTAATTGATCATTATTATTTAACATGGTCAAATTATTTGTTGTTAGTTGTTGAGAATTTGTGTTTGTGGATGTGTTAAAATATTCAGATAATGGATCATATTTAGATTCTTCAGTAACTAAACCAGCTAATGGATCTTGTTCAGGTTTATTATCTTTAAATAGTTCTTCCTCAATATTACTATTAAACATTGAATTTGGAGTAAAAGAGTTATCAGCACTATTAAAAACTAATGAAGTATCAAAAGGAGCAGAGTCATATAAAAACGGTAAGTCATCAACATTATTAGATTTAGAAGAACGTGGGGCAGAATCAACTAAAGCTTGAAATGGTGAGTCATGTGTACTTAATGAAAACAAAGAATCAGCAGCTAATGTATTATGAGAAGCAATAGAATCAGCTATTGAAGTAGTGGGGGCTATATGAGCAGAATCTCTTCTCTGTTTAGGTATAGGACAAGATGAAGTACCACAGACAGAACCTAATTCATGACAAAAAGCAGAAACTCCCTCACTGAAGTCACCACCTTTTAAATTAGATTGATTGATATCTAAAGGGGAAGAATCATTTAATTTACCAATGTTATCCATTGGAGAATCTTGTTTATCAGAAAACCCCCATGGGGTAGGAAATTGAAATGAATCAGGTTGTTGAGTATTAGAAGACATTTGTAATCCAGTATTTTGATCATAATTATTATTTGAAGTTGAAGATAAACTTGAAGCAGGACTTTCAGTGGCACCAAAAGGAGAAGAATTACTTGAAGAAGAAGACAGAGACGTAGAAGATTTAGTAGTGGCGGCACTTTGAATTGTTGGCACATTTGATGAAGTTGCACCACCTTTTACTTTAGCTAGTTCTTTCATTAAAGTTTCCACTTGAACCCTAAGTAATTCAGTTTCATTTGTGATTTGTAATTTTTCATTTTCTAACATTTCAACTTGCATTTCTAGCTCTTTCATTTTCTTTTCTTTTCTCTCTCTAAAAGCTCTTTGAGCAGCTCTATTTTGAGCAGTTCTTTTATTTTTAGGTTCAGTTTGTAGAGGTTTTCTACCAGGCTTTGATGATAATGAGTTTGTAGGAGTGGACATGATTGAATATATACCAGGTTCAAATGAGTAACGGGAAGACTTACAGATGCAAACAGAGCCCATCAACTTGGTAAAAATCGGGGAAACGAGTGGGTTTTATAGGAAATTGAATTGCTGACAAATTGAGCCGCACAGCGTTCTGTTTTCCAGAACTTTAGTATAATTAAACTCACTCCTATAGCTAAGTCTCCTATGAAATTGGTTACAATTTACCTATACTTGCATGGGTAACCTGAATCAATGCTTACATGCTCTGTATAAACATACTTGACCGAAACTCACTAGTCTTATAGTCAATTTGGTTAAACTCCTTCTAAACCAAGAGATAAGTGTACACGTTTCACGGTTTTCAAACTTCATTTTCGGTCTTGAAAAGAATAAATTTACGGAAATAATTGAATTATGGCCGCCCATTACCAGATCAAATTTCATCAAAATCGATTAATTGAATCAAATTGATATAATCATGAAGAATTGTAGACTTTGTAGTATTAAATTTCCATTTGCACAATTAAATTAAGAATTGAAGAATTCGAAGAACCTACCTGACTCCTGAATCAACCTCGGTCTTCTTATAATTTAGCAGTTAAAGAATTAAATCCGGGTACGTCACCGACTCACCCTACGTGTATATAGTTACTAGTTCATCATTTTCATGGTATAAGTTATATCTTTTAGATTTCAAGAATGACATACACCGTTCAATATCTGTGATTTAAGTATATAGAATATAATCTATTGTGGTATGGTCGGAAAATTGTAGGAAAGAGAGATTATATGCCAAAAAGTGACTCACAAAAACACAATATTATTAAAAATGATAGTCAATTTTCAATATTAAATTTTGATGAAAAAGAAAAAGAAAGATCGAATATATCATCTCGTATATTTTTTCAAAATATATAAAGATATTAATAAATTAAGAACAAGCTATGTATACACCAGTATACGACTATACGTTGATATTTATATGATTGATGATATACATGTACATGTATTGCTTTCTGTTATAACTGTTTGAGTCTGTAAGACTCTGTTTCTGTTTCGGTTTCGGCCTCCAATTTTCGGTTTTGAATTAGCTTGATATATAAGGGAATAATTTCGGCGATATCAGATTAATTATATGGAGCGCACTCACTTTTAAATTCTGATGTTATAACTTATTAGTGATACATGTATTCGATTGGTTGAAGAAGTTGATGTAAATTTGGGAATACTAAATATAATACCTCTTTTCACAGGTTAAATTGAATTAACTTCAACCATAGTTATGAACTAAAGTGAACCAAGTATTTCCAAAAATTAATCAATTAATAAAATCATACTATATAAAGTTACATTTAAAATTACGTGCATGCATAATTAACATAAATTATATACAATATAGGAGAATATTTTTGAAATATAAAAAAAATAAACTAAAATTTTCTATATAAGAACGTTTTTATAAAATAAAATAACGGTATCACAATAAATATTTTTTTTGATTAAAATTCCACTTCAGACAGTATCATTTCTAGCATGATTATTGCCATTGATTAAATTTTTATTAGAAGGTTTTGAAAAAGCACCAAAAAGTGACTTTAGCATATCATAAACGGAATATTTGGTATATTTAAGTAAATTGGTATCATTATTATTTTCAGAGAAATTAGAAATATTACCGATTGAAGTATTATTTTTCAGTGTATTAGTTCCATTAAATAAATCAAATAATTTCAATTTCTTAGCTATTGATATTAAAATAAATATTATTATTGAATCAACAATTGCTTGACTTAACAGTTTTTTACTAGCTTTATAAATTTTAAGTAGTAATAAAACTAATAATTGCCTTATTTTAATTAGTGATTTTGCTAATTTAGAATAGAATGAGTTATCATTATTATTATCATTATTCGAATTTGATGATATTGGGGTGCTTTGTTCAATTGGAGTATTTAATTGTGTAGGTGTTGATGATTGATTGTTACTAGACATTGATCTCATATTAGCCAATTCATAATTTAATTTATTCAATGTCAAATTTATATCATTCTGCCATTTTAGAAATTGTAAATCTTTGGAAACCGATGACGATAATGAAGGTGTTATTGATCTATGATTATTATTATTATTCAATGAACCTGATGATGTATTTGGTAAAACTGTATTAGAAACAACAGTATTTGAACTAATTGATCTATTCTTCAAATTATTTGTACTATTATAATCAAAACTATTCTTTCTTTCAAAAGTTGATGGTATTCTTGAACCTCCACCAGATGCCAGCCTATATAATGATAAAGCAGGTGAATGTGATCTACTAATTGATCTTCCATTTATAACTTGTTGAGGTTCCCCACCAGGTAATGGTTCATATGATTCTAAAGGTAAATCCTTGACTTGTTCCCACATAAATTCTAATTCATTTAATAAATCCCTAGCTTCATTTGAATCATTTGTTGCAAATGAACCCATTGCATTAATTAAACATTCAATATATAATTTCTTTGCTTCAGTTTTACTTAATCCAGATTGCTGTTTCCAAGATTCAAATTTTCTCTTAGATGCTTCATCATCTGTATTTAGTTCAGTTGATAATTGCAATCCATCAACATCACCTTCAGTAGCTTGCTTGTATAGACCGTATAATTTAACTCTAGTTTCGAGTGGAGGTCTTGATAATGAACTTCGTGATGTTGTTTTAGTTGAGATTGCTTTAATTGTAGAAATTGCTTTCACAAACACTCTATCTATTGAATCTGACATATTTTGAAACAAGCCTATGAAAATTGTGGGTAACCAGCTAGGGTAAGTATGACTTATTGTTAATAACTTGTAAACAAATGATCAAGTGATTCAAGTTAACGTTACAGTGTACATAAACTTGTTTGTTTACATTTAATTTTGGATTTTGAGCTGATTCGCGGTGCACAGGTTAAAAGGAAAAATTTACCCTTTTGAAAGTAAATCAATTAAATACTAGAAAAATTCAATGAACCTGTAAAATAACCTTACTTTAACAAGCTTATTAAACAATCAAGTAAATAAATTTATTTAATTGTGATAAAATACATTTATATTACTATACTACTGTTACTACATCGTAATAAGACAAAACATGAATCACAACAACGTGAACAACAAAAATGAAAATGTGAGAGAAAAAAGATAATCATGGACAAGGTGAAAATATATATGACTTTGAAATGGACTAGTGTATTCATGGAATTTTTTACAATTTCTAACATTTAAAATCAATTCAGAAATAAAAGAGATCCTGAAACCGAAGTAACAGTACTGTCAATCAAATCCAAACCAATTCAAATGATGTACTTATATGTAAAAAATTATAGAATACCCTAGTGAGTAATAGTCAGTAGATCTTGTTTGCACTAAAATAGGAGCCAAATACGGGGGTAAAACTTGGCACCAGAGTGTTAGCAAACTGACATTATAATTATTAAATAAATAAAATGTTAATGTAAATGTTATATGATTATCTTTTTTCAAACATATTGTAAATTTTGTTGTTTCAAGTCATTGAATTTTGTTTGGGTTTCATTTAACAAATATATGCAATTAAAACCGAAATGAAAACCTGTATTATAGAAAATAATAATTAAATTTGTACATTGTATAAAATCAATCATTAGAAATTAGTTTAGTTTTCTGGAACATCAATTTCACCAGCGTTAATAGCATCAATGATATCATGTGGGTTCTTACCATCAACTCTACAACCAACTGATTGAGCAGTACCTAAAATTTCTTTAGTAACTGAAGCTAAAGTTTTACCAAATGATTTTTCTGACATAGTTCTAGCAATTTCATAGATTTCTTCTAATGGAATGTTACCTGAATGTTTAACGTTTTTTTCCTTCTTTCTATCTCTTGGAGCTTCTTTTAAAGCAGTGATAACTAATGATGAAGCAGATGGAACAACGGAACATTGAGCTTGTCTGTTTTGAATTCTTAATTGAACAGTAACTTTAATACCTTTGAATTGTTTAGTAGCTTTAGCAATATCTTCACCAACTTTTTTTGGGGATAAACCTAAAGGACCAATCTTTGGAGCTAAAGCAGATGAAGCACCAACTTCACCACCAACGGCTCTTAAGTAGATAAATTTAACTTCAGTAGGATCAAGCTTTGGAGGCATTTTATATTATTATATCTATTGAGTTTGGTTTCAAGAAGGAAATCAAAGAGAACTACCTAAACAAGTGTATATAGTGAAAAGTAATTTTATAAAAAAGTAAGAGCGCTTGGAAAATTTCAAAAAGTCGTGTGAACATCAAAAGGTCACCCTCGCTCCACACAGAAAGAAAAAGATGAGGGATCTACACGTGATGAAATCTTTGGAAAATATATTCATCCAATTAACTTGTATCGAATCACGTGACTAGAGCGAGGGTTAAAAGGGTTACCACCACCGTTAAGCCATATAATACATAGAGCCACACAGCCGAGAACCTCCTTCTACCCACAAAATCGGCCAGTCGATCGAGGTCGATTAATTATTACAGAGTTACTGTAAAATCAATCAACATCTGAAGAATATAATGAGAAACAAATGGAAAAGTAAAAAGAACCCCAAATATGTGATTAAATACTAATTGAATCACTAAACCGGTGAGTTATTACACACTCCTTAGCGGATTCCAACTTCGATGGCTACCGTCCGGTGTTCTAGCATGATTTTAAAAAGTAAGTAATTTCATAATTGATTGATTCTATTTTTGTTTCAATTGAGTCAAAATATATTTCAAGATGATTGATTGATAATGAATGAATGATAATCATATAAAGAATGCCAGATCAAATATATATAATGTAGTAAAAGAGACAAAAAAACAAAAAGAAAAATTAAAATGAATGAAAGAATTAATGAAATATAAATGCTGTATATGCTTGGTCTAGCTGATAATTAATAATGACATTATATTGATATATATGCAAGTAAAGAATGAAAAATGGGTTATAATTAATTAGTTTGTTGTAACCTTAATAGCTGGGAAATACAAATGATTTTGAAGTTTTTCAATGGTAACTTTAATTTCACCTTTTTGATTTGATTGAATATATTTAATTAATCTTTGAATTGTTAGTTGAATATTAATATGTACCTTTTTTAAACTTTGTAATTCCTCTTTCATTGAAGTTGTTAAATATGGATGAAATTTGAATGCATCAATTAAAGGAGATAGCTGTTTTAAATGATTTTTAATTTCATCACTTTTTGAATCAACAACAATATTAAAATATCTATAATTATTTTCTTTAATTAAAAGTTTGAAAACATCATCTGTTTTAATTAAATTTTCATGATATTCTTGATATCCAGGTATTTGAGGAATTCCAATTGATTGAAATGCTTTTAATTGTAAATTAAATAATAATTCTTCAGAAACTCTGCATAATTTAGGTAATTTCAACATACCTAAATTATTAAGTAATTGGAAAGCAGTTAAATATAATTCAACAATCGCTCTAAATAAGGTGAGTTTCTTTTGATTGAATTCAAAATATGAAATCATATAATTTAATTCATCAAGATATGTTTTATAATTTTCATATTCAGCTTTTAATTTATTCTTTTTATCACCTTTAGCTTTCTTGATTCTTTTAGGATAATTAGATAATTGATTAACTCTTAATTTTTTAGTATCTAATAATCTTTGAACATGTTGTAATAAATAATCAATGATATAAGATAATAACCAATAACCAACATGCAATTCTCTTAAATCTCTATATAAATCCAATTCAATTGATTTAAAAACATAATCCAACATATTCAATTGTTTACAGTAATAAACCATTGAAGCAATTGGCATAACTGGAACTTCAGGTTCAGCAAAAGTATCATTATACTTACTATTAACTTTGATTTCTAAATTTTCAGCTTCAACTTGCAATTTATCCCATAAAATTAATGATTTACTTAAAAATTGTCTTTGTCTTGATGGATTTTGTGAAGTCATTGTTAAAAAATGATAAAAAGTTTGTTTAATATCTGATAAAAGTAAGTCTAATTCTTGTTCAATTGCTGAATCATCAATTGAAAGAATCTTAGAATTTCTTAAAGAAACATGTTGTGTAGTATCAATCATAAGACTAGTTAAATTCCAGGTTGAAGAACCTAAAATTGATTCATCATCTCTAATTAAAAATAATTGTAATAATGATCTAACAATAACATGATTACCTAAAATCTCATCTTCATCATTTGTAAATTGTCTTCTATTCATAAAAAATCTAAGATATAATACTAATTCCCAGCCATTTTTTGTATTAACTAAATTTAACATATATTTTAGATCAGTTAATAATCTTGTTAAATGATTCACAGAATCATCTAATGATAAACATGCTAATGGTTTAGGTGGAGATCCATTATTTAATTTTTTTTGAACATTAGCTGTAAAACAATTTGGTAATTCATTAAGTGAAGTAATATATGGTTGATGAGCTTTTAAATTTTCAAGTAAAGTAATTGCTTCTTCAATGAAATTAAAATTGTGTGGTTCATCACCAGTGAATAAATCCAATTTTAAACTTAGAATAGGTGGTAAATTACCTATTAAATTTTTAATAAACTTTAAGTAGATATTTGTTGTTATAAAACCTTGTAATTCATTTGATCCAACTTTTTGATGTTGTTTTATCTTAGAATCAATCCAATCAATAGACATTTCTAAATCTTCTAAAGTTTTTTGAATTGGAAATTCATTCAAGAAATTTAAATCCATAGATTGAGTATTTAAATCTTCTTCTTCAAAGACAACACCAGACATACCTAACTTTAAAGCAAGACTAACAAATTGAATTAAACCTAAACAAAAAGATCTTAAAATACCATCTCTAATTAATTTTTCTTCACCATTTTCTTCATTTTGTTTTTTTAATAATAAAAAAATATCAACAAAAGTTTCATTAAATGAGAAATTAGAAGTTCCATTACATCTATAATTAAATAATATTTTTTCAATATAAGAACAACTTAAAATAGTAACACTTAAAGCATTATTATCTAACCAAGAACATAAACTACCAATTAATCTATTCATAACCCAATTTAATTGATCTATAGTTTTTAAAGATTCTATATCAAAATCAACAATATCTAATAAAGATGTATCTAATTTAGGATTAAGAGTTTCTAAAGCATGAGTACCTTGTAATAATTTAAAAGCCTGTGATTTAGCTATATCACCATATTTTATTTTTGAAGTAATTTGAAAAAAATCATCTGTTATATCAACAAAATTATATTTTTGAGAATTTAGTAATGCTAGTTGTGATAGTTGATTTTGAACTTCTTCTACCATATTGATGAAGGGAAAGAAAAGTTTTTTTTTCTAGAGTTATGTTTCAAGTTTCAAGTTTTAAATTTCAGTTGGATGAAAAACAAAACGGATTTGTGTGATTTGATAGCTGAGATGAAGAGAAGGGTAGATAAGGATGGATATATTACAAGCTATGTGACATAGTCGACAGTAGTGTGGTCCGTTGAAAGAGGATGGAAGTTGAAACTGGCTTAAAACCTAATTTGTTGTTCATGAAAATTCATTGATCCTTTTCGGTCTTCTGTTTTTCAATTTCTGCGCAGTACGCCACAAGTTCACAACAACAACTGGATTCTATAGAATCTATACGTATACGTTACTTAATTAAATCTACAGTTGTTTAATATAATATCTTTCGTATATCATAAGTAAAATTTATTTATCAATGGGCTTTTCCTTTACTATATCAAATAGATAGAGATAACTAAAATAAAAAAACCTATGGATTAACAAAATGCATTTCTAATATAAATGATAAGTAATAATATAATATAGTGTAAATTCGTAACATAATAAGAATAAAAAAAACGATATTGACTGAGATAGACAGATGAGAATGATTTCATATATATATTTTTTTATAATTAGATGGCTTCAGATAAAACCTTGTTTAATTTATTAACTTTAGCAGAGACAGATAAATCAACAGTTCTTTCACCAACTTCAACAATTAAACCACCTAAAATATCTGGGTTAACTTCGTTTTTAATCTTTAAAGTTTTACCAGAACCAACAAATTTAGAACTAGAAATAGCTTTTGATAATCTGTTTAAAACTCTGTTATCTAATGGTTTAGCTGAAACAACAGTTGCTTCAACAACACCTTTGTATGCATCATTTAAAACTGAGAATTGACTAGCAATGGATGGGAATAAAGATAATCTGTTATTTTCAGATAAAACTGATAATAAATTAGTTGTAACTGAATCTAATTTTAATTGTTGTGATAAAACAGAAACAACTTCTTTTCTTGATTCAGCAGCTAAAGCTGGGTTAGCTAAGATAGCAGCAACTTTAGGATCCTTAGAGATTGTAGCATTTAATTTTTCAACAGATGTAAATGTTTTTTCAATTGATGAATCTTTAGCAGAAGCTGTGAATAAAGCAGTTGCATAAGTACCATCTAAACCGAACAATTGAACAGGAGGTTTAACGGATTTAGCAGCAGTAGCTAATGATCTAACAAATTGACGAGAAGCCATCTTTTATAATAAGTTCTATCTAGTTGTATGTGTTTATCAATGAGACCGACTACTCCACCTAAACCTGTTTGATTTTGAACAAATGGATTGAATTAAAGGTGTCTGGCTGCGCGCATTCTATTTGTTGGGCATAAGTGGCGTGCACGGGGGACCGAGCGGTGCAGGGGACTTATGCTGAAATATTTTTGTCCATTTGGTTTTGGTTATACTGGAAACTGGTTTGATATTAGGAATTTCTACTTCTAATTGCAAGTTAAGCTATCATTATCTATAATGCTTTCTAGATACCTACTTCCGCAGAGTCTTAGGAACATAGCTTTGACTTCCATAAGGCTAGCTTCAACCTCAACTTCAACTGCAACAAAAACAACAAACTCATCAACCCCAAAAATAACTGAATCAATCATTATCGAAAAAAGAACTATTCAACAAACAGATTTAGAAAAACAAGATGCTTTAACTAGAAGACAATTAGAATTATCTAAAGAAAAAGTGGCAATTAAAAAAGTTAAACCAACTTCTCCAGGTTTAAGATGGTGGAGAAAACCAATTTATCCTTATTTATATAAAGGTTATCCTTATAAACCTTTAACAATTAAAAAGATTTCTCAATCTGGTAGAAATCATTCTGGTAAGATTACAGTTAGACATAGAGGTGGTGGTCATCAAAGAAGAATTAGATTAATAGATTATTCAAGAACTGAACCTGGTATTCAAGAAGTTTTAAGAATTGAATATGATCCAAATAGAACATCTCATATTGCTTTACTAAAACATAAAGAAACTAAAAAAATATCATATATTATTGCATGTGAAGGTTTAAGAGCAGGTGATGAAGTTGAATCTTTTAGAGCTGGTATTCCAAAATCATTAATTAAAGAAATGGGTGGTAAAATTGATCCAGCTATTTTATCTGTTAAAATTTCAAGAAAAGGTAATTGTATGCCAATATCGATGATTCCAATTGGTACCATCATTCATAATATTGGTGAACATATAAGAGGCCCTGCTAAATATTGTAGAGCTGCTGGTGCTTATGGACGTGTTGTTGCTAAAATCCCTGAAAAAGGTAAAGCAATTGTTCAATTACAATCTGGAGAACAAAGATATATTTCTTTAGAATCATGTGCTACTTTAGGTGTTACTTCTAACTCTGCTCATCATACTGAAAGTTTGGGTAAAGCTGGTAGAAATAGACATAAAGGTATTAGACCAACTGTTAGAGGTGTGGCTCAAAATAAATGTGACCATCCTTTAGGTGGTGGTAGAGGTAAATCCAAGTCTAATAAAGTTTCTATGTCTCCATGGGGTGTTTTGGCTAAAGGTGGTTTCAAAACCAGAACTGGTAAACATGCTAATAAGAATAAAGTTAAGGATAGACCAAGAGGTAAAGCTAGAAAATAGATGAAAAATTTTTTGTTTATATATCATTTAATAATTTTCTTTCTTTCTTCATTTTGTTTTGCATTCCCTTGTAAAAAAGGTTAATCTATTTAATATTACCTGTACATATATGTCACATTAATATATTCTTCATGATAAAATTAAAGAATAATTTGAGTTAAGAGAACTGTATTTCGTTTCAAAGAAAAGAATAGTAATTTGTAGATTTCAATCTTGTTTTTGATTCATTTTTTTTTCAATATTAAATTGAATCAGAATTTAAGAAAAACTTAGAAATGTAGAAGTAGAATATGTACCTATTACATGTATCATCGATATCCCATTTTCATTTTCATGATTTAATTTCTATTTATCACTTTCACGTGCACAACTTAGCACAAGCAATTGTTTTAGATCGAGAAACCCTATACAGTTTATAAATTATATTATAAGATCGATAATATTAAAAAGATCGATAATTTTCACGTGCCCTAAATAAACAGTTTTTGATTGGCTGCTTTCCTCTAATGACTTCTCTGATATCAAGAATGAGTATCCCTCTTTGCTTCACCAACGTATAAAACACGAACAACACTCTGTAAAACCCATCCCAACAACCCATGACCTCCATGAACACCCCCATTTCCTACTTTATACCACTGATCTCTGAATCCACCTATAGAAAACCGTTTCTACCGCCCAAATTGCCGTAGCTGACTTCTTGTAAGTAAACTTTCAAAACGCTCTCGCCGAAGTCAAAAAGAAATCCAACTCCGGTTCATGAAAAATTTTTGACTCAACTTTCAACTTTCAACTGTCTTTCCTCAAAATCACACAGAAAACAACAACTTGAACTTCAAGTCAGTTACAACTGAATTCTACTTTATTTATTTAACAAAATGTTAAGAAGTTCTTTTAAAAAAATAGTTACTGCTCAAAGTAGTATACTTTTAAAACATCAACAACAAAGATTATTTTCATTTTCAACATCCAATTTAAATGCTCAAGTTTTATCAGGTAAAGCTATAGCTAAAAAAGTTAGACAAAATGCTTTCAATAATATTTCAGAATTACAAAAAACTTTCCCAAAATTTAAACCATCTTTAACTATTATTCAAGTTGGTACTAGACCAGATTCTTCAGCTTATGTTAGAATGAAACTGAAAGCTTCAACTGAATCCGGTATTAACTGTAATATTATTAAATTAGCAGAAGATACTCCAGAAATCACATTATTAAATACAATTGAACAATTAAATGAAGATCCATCAGTTCATGGTGTTTTAATTCAACTTCCATTACCAAGACATATGGATGAAGTTAAGATTACAAATAGTGTTAATACTGAAAAAGATGTTGATGGATTTGATAGATATAATACTGGTGAATTAGCAAAAAGAGGTGGTAAACCACATTTCTTACCTTGCACTCCAAATGGTTGTATGAAACTGTTGGAACAATCAGGTATTGAATTATCTGGTAAACATGCTGTTGTTATTGGTAGATCAGATATTGTTGGTACTCCTGTTGCTGCTATGTTAAGAAATGCTAACTGTACTGTTACTATTTGTCATTCAAGAACCAAAGATATTCCAAGTTTTGTTAAACAAGCTGATATTGTTGTTGCTGCTTTAGGTCAACCAAATTTTGTTAAAGGTGAATGGTTAAAAGATAATGCAGTTGTTATTGATGTTGGTATTAATTATATTCCAGATTCAACTAAAAAATCAGGTCAAAGATTAGTTGGTGATGTTGAATATGAATCATGTAAAGAAAAAGCATCATTTATTACACCTGTTCCAGGTGGAGTTGGTCCAATGACTGTTGCAATGTTAGTTGATAATGTTTATTTAGCTGCTAAACAACAATTAGAAAAAGATCATCAATTACCAGTTTGTGAACCATTACCATTAAAATGTTTAGATCCAGTTCCATCTGATATTGATATTTCAAGAGCTCAAATTCCAAAACATATTACTGAAGTTGCTGAAGAATTAGGTATTAGATCAAAAGAATTAGAACAATTTGGTCATTATAAAGCTAAAGTTTCATTAGATGTTTATAAAAGATTAGAAGAAGAAAGAGAAAATGGTAATTATGTTTTAGTTGCAGGTATTACACCAACTCCATTAGGTGAAGGTAAATCAACAACAACAATGGGTTTAGTTCAAGCTTTAGGTGCTCATTTAAATACAACTGCTATTGCTAATGTTAGACAACCATCAATGGGTCCAACCTTTGGTGTTAAAGGTGGTGCTGCAGGTGGTGGTTATGCTCAAGTTATTCCAATGGATGAATTTAATATGCATTTAACTGGTGATATTCATGCTATTGGTGCTGCTAATAATTTATTAGCTGCTGCAATTGATACTAGAATGTTTCATGAATCATCACAATCTGATAAAGCATTATATAAAAGATTAGTTCCTGTTAAGAAAGGTGAAAGAAAATTCACTAAATCAATGTTAAAAAGATTAGAAAAATTAGGAATTAATAAAACTAATCCAGATGATTTAACAGCTGAAGAAATTAATAAATTTGCAAGATTAGATTTAGATCCTGAATCAATTTCAATTAAAAGAGTTGTTGATGTTAATGATAGATTCTTAAGACAAGTTACAATTGGCCAAGCACCAACTGAAAAAGGTTTCATTAGAAAAACAGGTTTTGATATTACTGTTGCTTCTGAAATTATGGCTATTTTAGCATTATCAAAAGATTTAGAAGATTTAAGAACTAGAGTTGGTAAAATTGTTGTTGGATCAAATAAATCAGGTGAACCAGTTACAGCTGAAGATATTTGTGTTGCTGGTGCAATTACAGCATTATTAAAAGATGTTGTTAAACCAAATTTAATGCAAACATTAGAAGGTACACCAGTTTTCGTTCATGCTGGTCCATTTGCTAATATTTCAATTGGTGCTTCATCAGTTATTGCTGATAGAATCGCTTTAAAATTAGCTGGTGTTCCAAAAATTAATAATTCAAAAGATATTAAAAAAGGTTTTGTTGTTACAGAAGCTGGATTTGATTTCACAATGGGTGGTGAAAGATTCCATAATATTAAATGTAGATCATCAGGTTTGAAACCAGATGTTGTTGTTTTAGTTGCTACATCAAGAGCATTAAAATTACATGGTGGTGCATCAGATGTTAAACCAGGTCAATCATTACCTGAAGAATATACAACTGAAAATGTTGAATTAGTTAGAGAAGGTTGTAAAAATTTGGCTAAACAAATTTCAAATGCTAAATCATATGGATCACCAGTTGTTGTTGCAATTAATCAATTTTCAACTGATACAGAAGCTGAAATTGAAGCAATTAAAGAAGAAGCAATTAGAGCAGGTGCATTTGATGCAGTTCCATCAAATCACTGGGCTAAAGGTGGTGAAGGATCAATTAAATTAGCTGAATCAGTTATTGATGCAACTAGAGAAGTTCCAGTTAATGATAAACCAGTTAATTTCTTATATGATTTGAATTTATCAGTTGAAGAAAAATTAACAAAGATTGCAACTGAAATGTATGGAGCTTCAAAAATTGAATTATCAGAATTAGCAAAAGAACAAGTTAAAAGATATGAAGCTCAAGGATTTGGTAATTTACCAATTTGTATTGCTAAGACACAATATTCCTTATCACATGATCCTAAATTAAAAGGTGTTCCAACTGGTTTTACCGTTCCAATTAGAGAAGTTAGAATTAGTGCTGGTGCTGGTTATTTATATGCTTTAGCTGCTGAAATCATGACTATTCCTGGTTTACCTACCCATGCTGGATTCATGAATGTTGAAGTTAATGAAAAAGGTGATATTGAAGGTTTATTCTAATTAATAATTTGCTTGTATTTACGTGTTTACTGATTTTATATTTTATACTATAGAGTTGATAGACTTTCTTTCTTTTTTTATTATATTATTAGTTACTTTTTTTATTTTGTTTATATAAACTTTTTTCTGTTTTATTATTTTGCTATTTAGATTCTAATAAAGTTATAGTACTTTGCGTTTTTATATTTTATTTATTTTTTTGAAAAACAGATATACATACTAGAGATAAAATAAAACAACACAGTAGTAGTAGTAACGCTAGCGCAAATAAACATATACAATAAAATCCAATAGTATGTAAGAAAAAATGTGAATAATAACAAAATCAAAACTTTCAAGTGAATATAGTAAAAAGAGTAGTAAAAATTGTAAAATTTAAAAAAGAATAAGAGTAGGGAAGATTGAAATAGAAAAAAAAAAATAGAAAACAGGAGGAAAACAGCTATGCTTCATTTGTCTTTTCAGATAATTCAGCTTGTTTAATCAAATTAGCAGGTGCATCCATTTCATCCAACATTAATTCAATAATTCTACATTTTGAATTATCTTGGAATTTCTCATCATCAAATAAATCATTTAATTCAGGAACAGTTGAAACTCTAATATTTTCATAATCTGATTTACCATGGAATAATTTAGCAATTTCAAAATGATCCCAAGTTTGAATTTGATTATAATCAGCTTTTGGACCATGAATTAATTTTTCAATTGTATAACCATTATTATTTAAAATGAATATATAAGGTTTTAAATTCCATCTAAAAACATCAGAAATTGCTTGAACAGTTAATTGTAATGAACCATCACCAATAAATAAGATAACTCTTTTCTTTGGATCAATTTCTTCTAATGCAAATGAAGCACCTGAAGCAGCAGGTAATGAAAAACCAATTGAACCCCATAAAACTTGAGAAATACCCATTGTTTTTGGTGGATATCTAGTACTAATGATACCAAATGATGAAGTACCAGTTTCAGTAACGACAACATCACCTGGTTTTAAGAAATAAGATAATCTTTTCCATAGGAAATCTTGAGTTAATTTACCAGTGTTAACTAATTTAGATTCTTTATAATCATTAATTGATTTTGGTAATGGAACTGGATCATATTCTAAATCAATATCTATCAGCAGTTTATCTAATTTTTCTAAAACATAAATCATTTTAACACCATCATAAGTTGCTTTACCAACTTTACAATAATTTGAATGAAATTCAATAACATTTGTAGTATGATAATCATATGAAAAAGAACCAGTATTAAAATCAGATAATAAACCACCAACACTAACGATTAAATCTGCACTTTCAACAGCTTCTTTAACATCAGGATGAGATAAAGCACCAACATAAACCCCACCAAATCTATCATTATCTTCATCAATTGAAGATTTACCCATTGGAGTTGTAAAACAAGGATATCTTGTAATATTAACAAATTCTTTAACAAATTTTCTAACATTATATCTTGTTGCACAAGAATCAACTAAAATAATTGGATTTTCAGCAGCTTTCAGTTTTTCAACGATAACACTAATTAATTCAGCTTCAGCTTCAAGATCATTTGGAGTTGGGACTAAATCAATTGGAATATTTAATAAAGCAGAATCAACTTTTTCTTCAAAGAAATTTGAAGGTAAACCTAAATAAACAGGTCTCTTTTTAACATAACCAGTTTTAATTAAATGATCAATTAATTTTGGAGCAGTTGCAATATCATCAACAATAGCTGATTTCCAACTAATATTTTTAGACATATTATAAAAAGCATCAAATCTATTATCACCTAAAGTATGATGTAACAATAATTTATGTTTTGAAGCAGTAACAGAAGGCATACCAACAATATGAATTAATCCAACATGTTCAGCATATGAACCAGCAATACCAGCTAAAGCAGACAATTCACCAACACCAAAAGTTGTAATGATACAACCAAAACCATTAACTCTTGAATAACCATCAACAGAATAAGCAGCATTCAATTCATTTGCATTACCTGCCCATCTTAAACCTTCAACTTCATCAATATGATCTAATAATGATAAATTGAAATCACCAGGTAAACCAAAAATAGTTTTAACATTAACTTGCTTTAATCTTTCAAAGATATAACGACCTAATGTAATTTCTGAAGGTAAAGTCTTTTGTTGTTTCTTTGGTCTTGCCATGATACAATTGAGTTTATTTGAAAGAAAGAAAAGGAAAAGGAAAAGAGAAAGAGAGAAGGAAGAAAATGTTTGTAGCAATTGTAAAATAACAGGATTATGCAGACATTTTATATTGTGGATCAAATCAATATATACCGGCTATTCCTATTCCTTTTGTATAAGGAGATCGATGTTTGCAACTGAACTGCTACGGAAGGCTGTCATTCTAAGTTACAATTGTATAAGCCAGATAAGTTAATATGGCTTAATTTGGTAGCATCTACACGTACGTACGTATCTTATTGGTACCTTGAGCTAACTATAACTGTCCTGAGTTCTGACTATCCCACATCCCATTTTTAGAAAGAGAGGGATGCACTTGCTACAACCAATTCAATCATCAATTGTAACCAATTGTGGTCAATTGTGATCCAGATGAGATGATATACACATGGCTATCAATAGCATCCATCTACCCATCCATTCTATCTTGAAGGAAGATAACATCCCATCCTGATCTTTCTCCTTCTCTTCTCTTTCTTCAAAGGAGTTGTTAATTTGCGAATTGATTTGGTTCGGACTTTTAAATTGCGGAGAAATAAGGAGAGTTGCTCCGGATCCGGATTAGACAGCCGTCCGAGAAGAGAGGTCGATCGACTTAAGTGATAGGTCGATTTGCTTTGTTTGTTTTGTTTGTTTGTTTGTTGGGTGGATTTGTTTGATTTGGCTGATTTCTCTGTTTTGGGGTCTGGTTCTCTTCCTTGATTACTATATTATCTTCATCAACCCATTCCCAATCATGGCTATCAGTTTGAACTTGAATGATTATTTGGATCCAGGTATGTTTTTTCATTTTTAATTTTAATTTAAATTTATTATTTTGATCTTATCTTATACTAACCCTGTTTGTTTTTATAGATTACGATTTGGATCGTTTAAGAGTTGTGGATTTAAAACAATTGTTATCAAGTAATAATATTGAGTTTAATAAATCTAAAGATAAAAAAGTTGATTTAGTAAATCATTTGAGAAATTCTTTAAATAACTTAAGAAAACAAAATGATTGGGTTAAAGAATTTAATAATCCAACTATTGATAATTCAAAAAGAAATAGAAAACCTTCAACTAAATTTATTGAAAATATAAATTTAAATTCAACTGATATTAATGAAGAAGAAAATAACAGACCTAGAACAAAACAAACTGCAAGAAAAAAGCAAACTGCTAGAAAACAAATTACTAATACACTTGATATTGATGAATTAACACCTAGAAAAATACAAACTGCTAGAAAATCAATCAGATCAATTAAAACACCTGTATCAACTAAATCATCTAAAACAGTTAGAACAAAACAGACTGCTAGAAAAACAGTTAAAGCAATTAAACCTAACAATCAACAATCTGAATCTGAATTAGAAAAAAGTCAATTCACATTCACATCTCCTTTAACTCCTGAAAAACATTCAACTCGTCATAAGAAACTAACAAAATCTCCAACAACAACACATCATAAAAAATATGTACCAATTGCACCTGCTGAACCTTTAAATCATGATTCTCCAGGAAGAAAGAAGTTAAAAGAAATGCTTCAAACTACATTACCTGCTAAAAGATCTATATCTGAAGTTTCAAATGGTGAAAATGATACTTCTGTTTATAAAGATTATTCAAGAGTTTTAAAGAAACCAGTTAATCATAAAAATCAATTTTCTTCTTCTCCAAATATATCAAAAACAAATATTCTAAATAAATCTAATTTTTCAAAAAATAATATATTTCAAAGAGGTGCTTCAATTAAATTTGATGAAGAAGATGAAAGTACTAATGATTCAATTGATCAAACAAATAAAAATCATACAATTCTGTCTGATTTAGATACTGATAAAAGTACAAATACTGTTATTATTTCTCAGAATATACCTGAATCTTCTCCACTTGTATTACAAAATACTCATCATGATTTACTCTCATCTACACCATCTAAACTTTCTCCAAAAATTAATAAGATTGTTCAACAACAACAACAACAAGAAAAACCTTATAAACCTACTATTAGAACAACTTCTAAACTTTATAATCTTCAAAATTTAAAAGGTCCAACTGTTCCTATTAAATTTGAATCAGATGATGAAACAGATGAAAGTCAATTTTTGTATACTGCTAATGAAACAGATGAAAGTCAATTATTGTATACTGCTAATGATACCTTTGAACAAATTGTTAAGAAACAACCTTCTATTAAACATGAAAAGAAAATATTAGATCCAGTCTTAGAGACTCCAAAGAAATCAACTTCAAGTGATACCATGGTAATTAGAACTCCTGAAATGCCTTCTGAAGATGAAAATGAATTAAAAAAATTACAACAAGAGTTTGAATTAGCTAGCCATAAAGTTGAAGAAGAATCTGAAAATGCATTAAAATTGGTTGAAAGATCCGAAAGATCAAAAATTATAATTAATTGGATTAATATAATTTTAAAATACATTTTTATTATTTTGATTATTGTTGGATGTGTTATTGGATATCGTTATCAAAAAACCCTAGCTGGATTTTGTGGTCATCAAGTTCCAAATAGATTTATAAATATTGATAAAAATTCATTTCCAATTTTGGGTGAACTTTCTGAAAATGTTGAAGAATTTTTTTATCCTTGTTGTGTTCCATGTCCTCCACATGCTGAATGCCATGAATTATCGAAATTTGAATGTGATCATGATTTTCTGTTTCATATTCCTTGGTATAATTTTTTTAATTATCTTCCATCTTGGAATCAATGTGTTTTAGATAAAGAAAAAGTTAAAAAAGTTAAAAAAATTGTTAAATCTGTTTTAGATGTTTTAGCTCAAAGAAATGCAGATTGTAATTGTGGTGAAGGATCAAATGAAGAAGTTTCAATGCATATTAATGATTTACAAGATTATATTGTTGGTACTTTATACTTAGATAGAGAAAAAGAATCCGGTGAATTTGATTACTTATGGAACAAATCTCAACCTTTATTGAAATCAAAAAGTGAATTAACTTTTATTGGTGGTGATTATGATAATATTGATTTTGATGATCAGAATAAAATTATCGATCAAACTGAAATTGATTATG
This sequence comes from Ambrosiozyma neoplatypodis, assembly GCA_030567495.1. Lineage (NCBI taxonomy): Eukaryota > Fungi > Ascomycota > Pichiomycetes > Pichiales > Pichiaceae > Ambrosiozyma > Ambrosiozyma neoplatypodis. The sequence continues at coordinate 52,648 of JAJLSG010000211.1, read as the reverse complement.
CTAAATATGATTCAATTCGTTCAAGTTCATTATCAAAACTGACTATAAAATGTAGATTAAAGATATTATTTAAAACATTTTTCTTCAAATATAAATGGCATATTCTAATAGTTAGTTTATTAGGTGCTTTAATTGGTTATATTTATTATAAATTTAAACAATATACCAAGAAAGTAAAATTTATTGATACTGTTTTTACTAAAGTTTTAGAAAAATTACATGAACAATCAAGACAACATAAACTTGGTAAAGCAGATAAATCACATTTAGGTAAGATTCATTTACGTGATTTTTTCTTAAAAAATTTCCATTTAACAATGGCTCAAAAAAATGAAATTTGGAATGAAATTTCTAAAAAAGTTGAAGCTAATTCTAATATTTCATCTAAGACTGAAGAATTTAATGGTGAAATTTTGAAATTATGGGGATGGGTTAGTGATGTTTGATTAATTTTTCTTTCTTTTTCTTTTTCTTTAATTTAGTTTTTTGTCTTTTGAACATTTTTTCCTTAATTATTTTTCTCTATTTGTTTTGTTTTAGTTTCCGTTTTTATTTTTTTTCATGTGTGTATGGATAATTTACAATTTTTTAATTTTCGTTCTCTCTTTTTAACTGCTAGCTTTTTTTTTGTTATTTTTGTATATTTTATTTTAGTTCAATCTTTTAATTTAATCTTATTATCCTTTTCATTGTATAAGGCTTACTTAATTTTTGCTTTTTTATTTCTTACGTATATTTTATTTTCTTTCCCTTATTTTATTTTCTATATTAATTGTTGTTACTTAAAAAAATAGCCCACAACATTTTCTCTGTCGCACAAATAAATTTTATTTTTTTTCAGGCGAAGAGTCACCTTCATCGGAGAAAGCATTTTGAAAAAAAATAGCTGGAGATGGTTGATCCTACTTGATGGGTTTTTCATTTCATAATTAAATTATAATCAAATCATGTCTACATTTGGTAGTATTTTCAAAGTCACAACTTATGGTGAATCACACTGTAAATCAGTTGGTTGTATAGTTGATGGTGTTCCACCAAACATGTCATTAACTGAAGATGATATTCAACCTCAATTAACAAGAAGAAGACCAGGTCAATCTAAATTAACAACACCAAGAAATGAAAAGGATAGAGTGGAAATTCAATCAGGTACTGAATTTGGTAAAACTTTAGGTACTCCAATTGGTATGGTTGTTAAAAATGAAGATCATAGACCAAAAGATTATACTGAAATGGATGTTTATCCAAGACCATCTCATGCTGATTATACTTATTTAGCTAAGTATGGTGTTAAAGCTTCTTCTGGTGGTGGTAGATCATCTGCTAGAGAAACTATTGGTAGAGTTGCTGCTGGTGCAATTGCTGAAAAATTCTTATCACAAGCTAATAATGTTGAAATTGTTGCTTTTGTTTCAGCTGTTGGTAATTGTGAATTAAATAGATCTGTTGAAAATCAAGAATTTATGGAATTATTACAAACTATAACTAAAGAAAGAGTTGATGAATCTGGTCCAATAAGATGTCCAATTTTAGATAAAGCTGATGAAATGACTAAAATCGTTGAACATTATAAATCACAAAATGATTCTATTGGTGGTGTTGTTACTTGTGTTATTAGAAATGTTCCTGTTGGTTTAGGTGAACCAGCTTTTGATAAATTAGAAGCTATGTTAGCACATGCTATGTTATCTATTCCAGCTACTAAAGGTTTTGAAATTGGTTCTGGTTTTGAAGGTACAAAGATTCCAGGTTCTAAACATAATGATGCTTTTATTCAAAAAGAAGATCATTTAGGTACTGTTACTAATAGATCTGGTGGTATTCAAGGTGGTATTACAAATGGTGAAAATATTTATTTTTCAGTTGCTTTTAAACCACCTGCAACAATTTCTCAAGAACAACATACTGCTTCATATGATGGTGATGAAGGTGTTTTAAAATCTAGAGGTAGACATGATCCAAATGTTGTTCCAAGAGCCATTCCTATTGTTGAAGCTATGGCTGCTTTAGTTATAGCTGATGCTTATTTAATTCAAAAATCTAGAGAGTCAACTTTTGGTTTAGTTCATTAAACAATCATTCATTTTTAAAAAAAGGTATTTATTTAATTACTCTCAAGCATATATTTAATTTATATAACTCATAAAATGATACATGAATAATATAAATTTAGTAGGATATATTTTGGTATAAACTCTTTTAATTGAAATTTGTAATTTGTATTATATTGTAGTTTAAACTATTCTCTTCTTATTTACCAGTTACTCAAAAGTTATATATACAATGTTTTGAAATTAAAGAAGATACATGTAATACTATGATAATAATCTAAACAGTGAAAACTAAAGATACTTAAAAATAAAAATGATACGTAATGAAGACAAAACGTATACTATATGGAAGAAGTGAAAAACGTTAACATCAAGCAAAAAATGCAATAAAATGTAAAAAGAAAAAAGAAAATAAAAGGTAGACGAAAGAATAGATAAAAGAACTAATACAATAAAGTACAAAATTCAAAAAAAAAATCAAAAGAAAATCAAATAACATCATCAAAAACAAAAAAAAAAAAATAGAACAACTAAAAGCAAATATAATAAAACAAGGGCCATAAAATAAGTAAAAATATATTGTACGTATATCTTAAAAAAATAAGATTAAAAATTTAAAAGCAAAAAAACTCATTGAAAATCAATGAATGATAGTATTCTTCTTCCCATACTTATCATAAGTAAGCACTTTCATCTTTATTCTTATTTTCATCACTAACACAACGCTTTCTAGCACCAGCTTGAGGACTGGACGATCCATCAACCATTGAAGTATCAAATAATGCATCATGTTCATGTTCATCATCTTTCAATTTAGATATTGGAGAAGATTGTTGGATAGTAATTGGAGATTGTAAATCATGATCTATATCAATTTCTTCAAAATCATTATTTTCTTCATCTGGATTAATAACTCTTAATTTAGATCTTCTTTTAGAACTAACTAAAACTTGAACATCCAAGTCATCTAAATCTTCCTCATTTGAAGTAATAAATGGATTAGTATTCAATGGAGGTAATTGTGGTAGTTGACGTTGTGGTTGTGGCAGTATTGGTGGGAATCTGGAGGCTGTCTTCATTGGAGGTGATAAACCAGGTTTCAGATAATTGTGGAAAATTAAAGATGAATCACGAGTATGAGAATAACGAGAAGAACGTGGAGATGATTTACTAGTTAAAGTATCATTTGATGAATTAGGATGTGATGTACCAGAGAATGTTGAACGACTATCTAATTTTGGTGATCTCATTTGTGGAGGAGTTGGTGAATCATGTTCTGGAATTAAATATAATGATGAAGTTGATTTAGGTGAATCACTTGTATAAATTTTTTGTGGAGGAGACAATGGTTCAACTAAATCTTGAAGAACATCATCTTCTTCTTGAAAGTTACTTTTAGCAGTAACAAATGTCCGTATTGAAGATTGTAATGATAAATTACGTTTTAAAGAAGATAATGATCTTTTAACTATAGAACCTGAAGTTTTTGGAACGTCTTCATCTGAATCTGTTATAATTGTTGAATTGTTAACTCTATTCATTGGAATAGCAGGAATAAATTGAATATGTCTACGTTGTTGTTCTTTAACATATTCTTCTCTTTTTCTTCTCCAAGAACTAATTGATAAATTATCACCATCATCATAATTATTAACTTTAATTTCAGAACCAAAATATGAATTTTCATTATGAGTAGTACTTTGTTTTTCTGTACTCTTTCTAGAAACTGTACTTGAAGTCAGAGTTGAAGCAGAATGATTATGTGCACCTCCTTTATAAAATTCCATTATATCTTGGATTTCTTTTTCATTTTCTTCATCTTGTTTTTTTTGTTTACGTCTCTTGAACAGTAAAACTAATATTATCAAAACAATCACAACAGCTAAAAGTGGAATAATAACTGATAAAACAATGATAAGATTTTTATTTGATTTTGTTTTCTTTGTTGTAGATGTATCATAAATAGTAAAATCAATCGAATCAATTGTTTCTAAACTTGTTGTATTATATAATTTAATAAAATATTCTTCTGATGTTGATCTTTTAACTTTATTATCATCTTTAACACCACCAGTAATTGTTGAATTTGAAATAACAAATAAAGTATCATAGATAACAGCAGCACCTAAAATATCATCCAGGTCTAATTCACAGTTTTCATCAGAATTAACATCAGCATTAGCTAAACTAACATCATCATCCAATGAATCCCATTCCCAAGTTGATGAACCAATATCTAAAATTGCAAAATTTGGTGTACTATCTGAACCAGTTGATAATTCACCACCAATCATAAAAATTGATGAAACTGAAAAATCAGTAAAATTATCACTTGAATAATCTTTGAACATAGGCAGCAGTAATGGATCAACTCTTGAACTTATTGAAGAAGATGAACTGAAATTTGCAGTTTTAAATCCCCAAGATTGATATTGCCATAAAGCTAATTGTTTCATTGAAACCCAACCTGATGTAGCTTTACCACCAATAAATAATTGGGTGCTATAGTTGATTATAATTGTTGATGCATCATAAAAAGCTGTAGGTTCAATAGAAGTAGAAACATCATCATTTATATCTAATGAGTCTAGATCAACTTTGGCTAATCTACTAGAGGCTTCATTTGAACTTGAGTTTAAGCCACCATAAATATATAAGGCAGTTGGATCATCAAAAGTATTTAAATAAGTTGAAGATTGAAGGAATTCAAGTTCATCATCTAATTCAAGGTCAGTCCATGAATCTTGGGTATCGTTATAACTTGAAATAACAGTATTGTTGTTTTGATCTGGATAAATTGCATAAAGTTGATTATCAGCTGAAATAATCTTAGATTGATTAGATGGTGGTGTAATTGTTAATGAAATTGAATCACCCGATATGTATTCAGAGTTAAATGAAAGGGGTATAAGTAAATTTTTATCTTGTAAATGAATGTATGCTGTTTTGTTGTGATAGTTATAAATTGTGTCTGTGTTTGTACTTGAATGAACGACTTGGGTTAACCCAAGTAGAAGGAGAGTATACGTGATTATTGAGAGCTCCATTTAATATTTTGAAGTGAAAGAAATGTAAGAGAGTAAGTTGTTGTTATTATTCTTATTAAAAAAAAATATGACTTGTCAGAAAGAAGGAACCTTTGTGCATTCAATATAGAATAATCAAGTTATTCAATTGTTGTTTTTGTTTAATTGTTGGTATAGGGCTCGATACAACTGTTTTATATAATCTAAAGGTAGAAAAAGAATAAAAAAATAAAATGAAATACCAAGTTAATGCAGTTTGGGCACCCTTCAATATATAGTGTGATGAAGCTAATCAGTTAATCCATTGCATGGTTGTGAAATTGGAATTGGTGAAGCAGGTTGAATTTGTTTGTTTACCTTCAGCCTGATTTGGAAATATTTCTGGATCTGGCGCTGCACAGCCTCAGATTCCGTCGGCAACTGTGTCGGCAATTGAGATGTCGGCGGTGCACGGGTGTCGCCATTTGCACAGCTGGATATTTGGGCTGTTATTTAACCTGAACTGATAGTGTTCAAGTGACAAATATGATAAGGATTTATTTATTTGTTTTGTTTAATTCTGAAAATTGAAATGTGTTTAATTTATTCTGCTCACACACCGACCAGTTGTTATAACTAGTTACTACTGCTTCATGAGTTACGAACAATCAAAAGATAAGAGAGCTCCAAAGCAAAAAAGACGTCCCAGCGTTGCAATTGGATCCTCTGAAGGATATTCAAGCATAACCCTGGAAGAAGAAGAAGATAGCCCTGAAGAATCCATTCTTGTTACTCCGAACACTTCAACTGTTCATACATTAACAGAAGCTGTTTTATATGCTGAAAGACATACAAGTGTTGATAATGATGGTGAAGTACAAGCTTTATTAACTGATTCAGATGATGCCTTAAGTGATAATGAATTATTACAACAGGCAAGACTAGATCACAAATTAATTCCATGGTATAAAAGACCATCACTACCTATTTTATCTTCTCTACTATTCTTTTTTATTTTCACTTTTGGGTTTGGTGCTCCTGCAATTATTGAACTTATGATTTCTGGTGTTTGTTCTTATATCACTGATAGATATCCTTCAATGAGTTGTGATTCACCTCGTGTTAAACAATTAAATTTACAATTACAGCAATGGATTACTGTTTGTCCAGCAATTATAGCTTTATTTACAACTAGCAAATTGGGTCAAATGAGTGATGTATATGGCAGAAAACCAATCTTAATATTTACTCAAAGTTGTTTTGTTATTACAAATGTATTAGTTTATATTTCCTTGAATCCAGATATTATGAAATTTAATCCTACTTTTTTCGTTGCTTCAAATATGGTTCAGTCTATAGGAGGAGATGTTTCTATGTTGTTAGCATTATGTAACACTTATATTGTTGATATTGTGGAACCTCATCAAGTTAATCAAGCAATGGGTAGAATGGTTGCATTTTCGTTAGCTGGTTCAGGTTTAGGTCCTTTGGCTGCTTCAGCTTTAAAGTTATCTTCTCTTCCATTACTTGAAATAAGTGTTTATATGTGCATTTTTGGCTTTGTATTAACAATTGCAATCTTCCCAGAATCGAGATCAAAAAAACTGAAAGCTAAATCAAGAGCAATGTCTAGAAATTCAAGTATAGCATCGATTAATTCAAATAGTAGAACTGTCCGAATTGTTAATAGGTTGGGTTTAAGTCATATTTTAAATTTATTATCAAGTTGTAAATTATTTTGGGTTACAGAATATGATGCAGATGGAAATGTTGAATTAATTCCTAGAATTAATATGTTACTTTTGGTTTCTATTACTGCTTTATTTAAACTTGCAGAACTTGGAATAAGTTCTATTACAATCATGTATGGTACTTTTCAATTTCATTGGGGTAATCATGAAATGGGAATGTATCTTTCAATAACTACCTTAACCAGAACAGCAGTCTTATTATTTGTTAATCCTTGGTTAAATAATAGATTAAATAAAAGATTTGAAAAACAATTAAATAAATTTGATCATATTGATAGAATCAACATGCTGATCTTTTTAATTTCAGAATCATTAGCCTTGATTACAATGATATTAACCAAATCTTCAACTGTTTTTATGTTAAGTTCTATATTCTCAGCATTTGGTTCTATATCTGGTCCGACTTTGAATTCCGCTTTGTTAAAATATAACAGAAGCCCTGATAAAACTGGTGAATTTTTTGGTTGTTTAGCTTTTCTTACAAATGTGACTTCCCTTATTGCTCCTATTATTTTTTTGAATATTTATTCATCAACATTAGAATTTTATCCAACTTTTGTTTTCCAATGTGTTCTATTAATCCTTTTAATTAATATTGCTGCTAGTTTTCTGTTAAAAATATAATTAGCTTAGCTATATTTCTCAATTTGATTTAGCAAATCATCTTTTGATAAATTCTTATACATATGGATCTACTGGAGTTTTGTATCTTACTTTATATTATTTTACTATTTCTATCGGCTTTTTTTTTGTGTACCTATTTGGAGTTTTTTTATTTATTTTTCTTAGTTATTATTATTTACTTTTATTCATATTATTTTATACTTTATTTTTTCTACTTCTTCACCTATATTTCTACTGCTTTTATTTTTTAAGGGTATACGTTCCCTATATTATTATAAATTCAACAATATATTATTTGCATGCTACTATTATATCTTACAAATTAATTATTAATTAATAATGCTAATGTATATTGAAAAAAATGCGATAAAATGAACATAACCAAAAATGCAAAAAGTCAAAAAATGAATGCTAATATAGAAAACTAGAAAAGAAAGAAAATTAAAGAATATAGACGTTAAAGAAAACAAAATAAATATATATATGAAGGGAAAAGGAAAGCTAGGCTAACGGACAACGGCAGAATCGCCAGTTGGAAGAGGATCTTGATGAGTTAATTCACCAGTAAATGTAGCTTGTCCCACAACTAAAGTAAAATCAGCAGAATATCCATTACCATTACTATTATCATTTTCATTTTCATAATAATAATAATCATCACCATCTTCTGGATAATATGTGTAAAATTCATCATCTTCTTCATCATAAAATGTAAAGGTTTCATGATTTTGATAATTGTTTCTTGCAGTTGGAGTTGGAGTTCTTGTTTCAAAATCTTTATATGCTCTGGTTGGATCCATTGTAGACATAACTTTAGTAACACGTTGAGTTGAAACCATTCCATTAACTGTACGTGAAAATATAAGTTCAGTAGCTGTATTTTGTTTAAATTCTGCTATCTCATGATTTGGATCATTAGGACCATAGTACATATCTTCATAAGGTTGATATTGATAATCTTCGTAACCATAATCATTATAGTTATATTCTGGATGATGTTGATTTTGAGAAGGATGTTGATAATCATAATTTTCATTTTGATGACGAGGAGGTGATGGTGGAGGAAGAGGATTGAATTCTTGACCATATTGATGTGGATTATATTCTTCTCCATAATTTGAAGAATCAACTTGATAATCTGGATTATATCCTGAAGGCATATATTCTGGTGTATAATCTAAATAATCTGGAGAATCATTGTAAACCGGAGAAGGAGATTGTTGTTGTGGTTGATTATTATTATAGGAAGGAGTTGGAGGTGGAGATGGAACAGGAACTTGTTGTTTTTGATGAGAAGGAACAGGGACTTCATGGTTATAATTATAATCATGTTGTTGATACTGATTTTCTTCATAATAATAATTATTTTGTTGTTGTTGTTGTTGTTGTTGTTGTTGTTGTTGTGATGGGTTATTATAATTCTGTTGACCCTGTTGTTGTTGTTGCTCATTTTTATAATATTCATGTTGATTTTGCTGTGGATCATAGTTATAGTAATACTGATTTTGATGAGCCTTTTGATATTCCTGATCTTGCTTTTCTTTCTCTATTTGATAATTATTTTGTTGAGGTTGAAGTTTCTTTTGAGGAGCAGATGGAGGAGGGGGATGATGTAAATATTCTTGATTCTGTAAAGATGGTTGTATTTGTTGTTCTTGAACAGGTGTTTCAATCTGTTGATCATCAAAATATGGCTCTTCTGAAGGATGATATTCATATTCATAATTATAATCGTCAGGAACATTACTAGCAGGCTGAATTTTTTTTCTAGTATCTAAATTATTATTCACTGGAATATTATTAGCAGGAATTTGATTATTATTGTTATTGATTGAAACATTTGGTTGTTGTTGTTGTTGCTGTTTTTGCTGTTTTTGCTGTTTTTGCTGCTGTTGCTGCTGTTGCTGCTGTTGTGGACGGTTATTATTATTATTATTATTATTAGCTTGTGCAGTTCTTGGATCATTATAACCTTGTTGAGCTCTTGCGGGATTATAAGGAGGAGTGAAGCGACGTTTTGGAGCAATGTGAGCTTGATCATTATGAACTTGAGAATCACCAGTATTCTGATAAGGATTATAATATTCAGCAGGAGGTGGAGAAGGTATGGATTTAGATTCAGCTTGATGAACTTGCTCAGCTTGTGGAGTAGTTTTCTCAACTTCTACTTTCTGTGGAGTTTGTGATTTATCAGATGAGTTCATAAATCTTGAGTTCTTCAAATCTTTGGCTGGTTTTTTAATATCTTTAGAATTTTTAAAATTTTTGGGACTTGATATAACAACAGGCTTTTTATGATTAGAAGCAATGAGATTTGAACCTTCAAAGCCAACAGAACTTGGAATTTTTAAGTTGAATTTTTGACTATCATCATCAAGATCATCATCATCTTCTTCTTCTTCTTCATCAAATATTAAAATATCATAATCTAAAGCTTGAGTTTTAATTGCTTTATCATATCTAGTATCAGATAATTTTCCATTCCAATTACCATAAGGTATATCTAATTTTTCAGTATTAAAGCTTGTAGTTTCTAAAGCAATATCTTGATATTCATAATCATCATCTTCTTCATCATCTAATTTCATCGTATCATAATCTGGGAAATTTTTAGGGATATTATTTTTTATAGATTTTGTTGTAATAGTATTTGAAGGACCATTTTTTTTATCACCACATCCATGTAAATCATATAATGTACTATCAACAACCATATATCCATCATCAGTACTTGCTTTTGAACAATAATTATCATAAATTTCAATTTCTTCAGGTTGATTAGCATCAGTATCATTAACTTGACCAAACATATTCCATAAAGAACCTTTAAATCTTTCTTCATTATGATCATTTGAATCAGAATTTTCATCATCAACTGTAACAATTTCAATATTTGGATCTTCAAAAGAATTAGGATCTTTTGTATTTTTTTTATAGTAATTGCAAATTTTCTTATCTGAACATGCAGAAGGATAGTTAATATATGGATCTTCAACTTCATGAGGTTTTTGTTGTTGGTATTGTGTGATATATTGATTAGCATTATAAGGATAGTTATCAGTGTCTCTAACTTCTGTCCAATGGCCAGAATCCCCTATCGTATAAGATGGAAGTAATGACAGAACTGTAACTATTTGAACTAAGACTTGAACAGGTATCATAGTTGAATTGTAGTAATTGTAGAACTGAAATAAAACAGAGTTCTTTTAGATGAGTAACTGAAAGCACCGGTTGACTCCATGATTTTGATGAAATCGAAAGTGGGTTTTGTACGATATATACGGTTTTTGTATGAAACTGATATCAGGTTGAAAGGGGCCTTTAAAAGAGGTACTATTTGGGCGTGGAATCTTCGGTGGTGGCTGGTGGATGGAGAGTGCCTGTTCTGGAGAGCTATTAGGTCTTGATCTGGTCCAGTACACTGTAGCTGCTGGATCACTGGTGAAGGCGGTTAGGTGACAGGAGTGATATATATCATATCTGGAAATGGCTGTCTCTTGAACAAATGTTCTGTTCTGTTCAAAGTTGAGCTTTTAAATCAATATTTGAAAGCTTCACAAAAAGTTATAAAAATCATGATTCGATTTCTTTTGATTCGATTTCTTTTAATTTTATGCAATTCACAAATTAATGATATCATTGAAATTCTGCTGAAATAATTAACTGCTGTTGCACATATCATCAGAAAGTACAGAAAATAAATTTATTCCAGGTATATAAACGAGTTGAAAATATGTTTTTTTTAAATTATCCAACGTTAACAAATAATTAAACAATTTATTCTTATAACAAGAAATACGTAAATAAATTCAAAGATGACCCAAGATGATCCAGCTGATTTAGAACAATATAATTCTTTTGATTTAAATATAATCAATCCATATAATAAAAATGACTTTATTACTATAGTTTCTTCAAAAAAAGATTTTTTATCATCACAATTCAATACAAATTCAGAAGGTGATATAAGAGAACAATTATCCAATGGGATTATATATTCAGATGCAAAGAATTCAAATAAAAATAAAATGAATTCAAATCAAGATGTATTTAATAATGAACACTCATTTTCTACAAATCTTTACGAGCCACCATTTGTTAAAGCTTTTAAATTTCGTTCATTTAAAGATGCTTCAGATTATAGAAAGAATAATATAACTTATGCATTTTGTCCATATTGTAAAGTTAATGATATTGATGATATTGATAATAATATGTATCAAAGAAATAATTTTGATTATTTAAAACATATGACTTTTGAACATGGTATTTTATCAAACGGTGTTGTTATGAAAGAACCAAAACATGATTGTTGGACCAATAATTTTCAAAATGAAGTTGTTGAATGTCCTGTTTTAGACTGCCAACAAAGGTACGTTCTTTTACATAATTTTAATCCACATGAAGATTCAATTGAAAGATACTCTGAATATATTACTCATATGCAAATTTGTCATGGACATTCTAAGGATAAGCTACTTGCTGAATGTACTGATCTAAGTTCTCTTCCAGAAGGATTAAACAGGAATGAAGTGTAGTTATACATGTATAATTGTGTAAATTAATTCAAACACCGTTCAATTACCGCACACCCTCTCCGCCGCGCGCCAAGCTCTCTTCGGCATTTGCGCCCTTTAGCTTTGCACAGCCCGAAGTTCCTGAACACATTTCTGTTTTAAATTAATTTTTACAATTTGAAATTTATAAACATTGTTCATCGAGTCTTTGCTAATAGAATTCATTTCCTTTACTACATAAACGATATCAATATCATCAATTATCGACTCTTTCCCAATTCATAGGTTACTCTCGATCAGTTTTCGATCAGTGCCCAGAAATATCGTCGAAGATAGTACGTACGAGTCAAAGTTACAAATCATTTGATCCATCTAAGCCTTGAAAGTTCACACAAAGTCCTACTTTTGATCATATATATTCAGATATCCAACCAAGTTGAGTTAATCACAAGATATTTCCAATTACAGTTATCAAATGATTGAATATCTTCGAAGATTTGTTAAAAAGAAAGTAAATGTGTTTTTAGCATTAACATTATTTATACTGATAATAACACTATCAGTTTTATTAAATAGTGAAAATGAACAATCATTACTTATTATGAGTAGTGGTGGTAAAATATCAAAATTTGAAATAGATGAAGGTGATTCAGAATCAAAAGAACTAGTGAGAGATAAAGATGGAAAATTAATAGAAACCTATGATATTTATAATCCATATAAATCATCAATGCATCAAGGTGAAAGAGAAAATGCAACTTTTTTCTCATTAGTTAGAAATTCAGAAAAACAAGGAATGATTTATTCAATTAAATCAGTTGAACAAAGATTTAATAAAAGATTCAAGTATGATTGGGTCTTTATGAATGATGAACCATTTGATCCTGAATTTAAAGAAGCTATATCTGCTAAAGTTTCAGGTAGAGCTATATTTGCAACAATACCATCTGAGTATTGGGATATTCCTGATTGGATTGATAGAAATACAATGAAAAGAGCAATGACTAGGTTAGCAAGTGAAAACGTCATTTATGCAGATAAAGTTTCATATAGACAAATGTGTAGATTTCAATCTGGATTTTTTTATAAGATGAAAATAATGAATGATTATAAATATTATTGGAGAGTTGAACCAAATGTTAGATTTGATTGTGATATAGTTGATGATCCAATGAAAAAAATGAGAGAAGAAAAAAGAGTGTATGGTTTTAATATGGCATTAACTGAAAATAAAAAAACAGTTAGACAATTATGGTCAACTTCATTACATTTTTTTAATGATATTGAACCTGATTTAAAAGATCCAAGTTATAATTTGAATTTCTTAACATATGATTCAGATTCAAAACAAGTAGTTGAAAATATCTATAATTTATGTCATTTTTGGTCTAATTTTGAAATTGTTGATTTAGATTTTTATAGATCTGAAAGTTATAATAAATATTTTCAATATCTAGATCAAACTGGTAATTTTTTCTATGAAAGATGGGGTGATGCCCCAATCCATACAATTGCAGTTTCATTTTTATTAAGTCCCGATCAATTGTATTATGTTGAAGATACAGGTTATTCACACAAACCAAATCAAAATTGTCCTCAAGATGATGGAATTAGAGAAGCACTTCAGTGTACTTGTTCAAAACAAAGAGATTTCACAATGCATAGATGGTCTTGTTTACCTAGATTTTTTACAGCTTTAGATTTACCTTATCCTTTAGGTTATGATCCACCTGATATTTAATTTGAAATTATGGAAGAGAAATCTACTTATTTTATTTTTTATTTTACTAAATAACTTTTTATTCACTTTAAATCTCCATTTTTCTATAAAGAGAAATGTATTTGTGTACGTTAGAATTATAAATATTTACTTCTTAATTTGATCTTTTTCGAGGAGGTTTACGGCTCGAATATTATTTTCAACTATAATATTACAAACTTCATGCATGCATGCATTAAACAATTAGATTAACAATAATAATAATTAACTATATACCTTTAAAAAAATTAAAAGAATAAATCAAATAACGACAGATTTATATAAAAAAAACAGAGAGAAGAAGGAAAAATTAACCATATAAGTAAAAAAAAGAAAGAATCAAACAATTTAACAGAAAATCAAATATATAAAGAATCACAAAATTAATTCTTTCACACCATATATCTCAAATAATAAAAGCTGGTTAACAGAAAACAGAAAACAAGTAATAAAATTATAATGAAAACTTTCTTCTAATCTCTCTTCAAAAAAAAAAAATTTAATAAATTCAATAATATTAAAAAGAAAATTAATTAACAAGAGATATAAACAATTAAATAATGTATTATAAAATAAAATAATAAGTAACTTAGTATAATATTAAATAAAAAAGATAGCCAAAAATAAGCTAGCTAAATAATAATAGCCAGTAAGTAAATAGTAATAATAAGAGTAACCCAAACAAAAGTTGAAAAAAAAAATAAGAGATTTAAAATGAATGCATGCAAAAAAAAATAAGATTAAAAGACAAAAAAAAATCCCAAGATAATAAAACTTCATAAAATATTTATATTGTAATGTATTGTAAAAATCACACCTTCATAAAAAAACAGTATAATAATGAAACTCAAATCTCATTTGTAGTATAGTGAACAATTAAAAATCAAAGAAAACATAATTAAAAAAGAAAGAAAAAAACCCAAAAATTATAAAAGTAGTAATAAGTAACAACAAAGAACATAAAGAAATAAAAAAACAAACAGAAAATACAAGCAAAAAAAAATAATAAAAAGTAAAACAACTAGTAGTTGAAAGTTGAAACTACTAATTAATATTGTAACAAAAAAAATTGATAAAAAGTATAAAACCCAATTAGTAAAAAAATAACCTTATTAATTTAATATAATATGTTGTATGTTGTAAAATGAAACTTAATGTAGTAATGATAATAATTAATTTAGTAAACGAAAAAAAAAACGAAATTTGTTGTTGTATCTTACCAATAAGTAATAATGTAGTAAGACTAGAAATGCAGAAAATGATAAAAATAAAGACAAGGAGTAATAATTAATGTATGATATAGTAATATTGTTGTATAAAAAAACCTGATAATAATAATAGTAATAATTGTTGTATAATTTGTTGTTGTAACTGTGCTAAATAAACCTTTTCAAGAAAAAAGAACTCTTTAATAATAATAATATTAGTAATTGTTGTTATGTAAGTGCTAATATAATTGCTGTTCAAATAATAATTGTTGTTTTGAATTCTTCATCTTCATCAATAACATTTCAATTTCTATTCTCTAATACCTTGTTTTTCAATTTTAGATCTTAAAATTTTTAATCTATTACCAATTGAAGTAATAAATAATTCAACAGTTTTTTTATCTTCACCATCCAGTTTTTCATCATTTGAATTTGAATTAGATTCATAATTTAACAGAGCTTCAAGCATCCAAATTGAAGTTGAATAAGATAATTCACAACCTAATAAATCTTCATTTTTTAATTCATTCATAGCAGCAGTTCTAGACATTTCCAAGGCTCTATCAAATATTAACTTTTCAGCAACTACAACATTATCATTAATTGAATTAGCACCTAATTGTTCAACCGAATTAGCTAATTTCAGTTTTAAAAATTCAGCTTTTTCTAATGATTCATTAAATCTAGATCTAATCCATTGAACTAATTCATTTAATTTTGGTGAAGTTGTTGATTTAAATGAATTTAAATGCCACCAATCAGAAGCAATTGACATTGCTTTAGCTAATAATGATAAAGTTTTAACATATAAGACAACACCTTCTTCACTAATTGATTTAATCATTTCAGGTGGTAATTTAGAAGTATCAGAATTTGAATCTTCATCTTCATTAAAATTTGTTAAATTTGATTGAGATGAAGGAGGTAACGGTATTAATTGACTAAATTTAACTTCAGCAAATAATGAAATTGCATGAGCCATTGTAGCTAATAACTCTAATTGATTTATAACTTCTGCATCTTCTAAAATAACTTCTTGTGGTAATGGTTTTAGAGCTTTATTTAATGAAGTTGTGTTAACATGAGTTAAAGCAGATTCAGCATTGAATGATGATCTATTAGATTGTGGTTGTTGTTCTGGAACATTAGTTAGTTGTAAAGATTGATAATTTGGAGGTGAGTGATTTTGAGCTTGAATAATTTGTTGTTGTTGTAGAGCACCAAATAATCTATTTGAAGTATAACCTAAAGCTTTACTTAAAGCATTTGAAGGACTAATTGAAATTGGCATTTTACGATCATTAAAACTTGGTCTTCTATGATTTGAAGCATTTGATGAAGATCTACTTGTTGAAGAAGAATAACGACGTGAATATCCATAATTATTATTATTAGAATTTGGTGATAATGGATTAGTATTTGAAATTGCAACAGCGCCAGCACCAGCTTTTTCTAATTCATCAGCTAAAGCATTAACTTCAACTGTTCTTTTTTCAACAACGACGTATTCTTTTTCATAAACGACATTATCTTTTAATTCCTTCTTTGGTGAAATCTTATTTGGTTGTTGTAATTGTTGTAGTTGTTGTTGTTTTGTCTTTGTTGTCTTATTATTAACTTGAATTGAATGTTCCAAAGTACCAGGAATTGGTGAATTGTTAGTAATGATTTTCTTAATCATATTATCACTTTTTGAGGATTCCATTAAAGATGGAACAATTGGTGGTGAAATCATAACAGAAGCAGTATTTTTTTCAACAATTAATAAATCATTAAAAAATTCATTAAAACCCATTCTTTCAGTTGGTTTTGCTTTTAATAAACCACAGATCAGTCTAATTATATCATCAGAAACTTCAGCAGAAGTTGGGAAAGAAATTTCATCTTTTGCTTTTTCAATTTTTCTTAATAATTCAACATGATTAGCAGCTCTAAATGGAGGTTTACCAACAGACATTTCATAAATAACAGCACCAACAGACCAAAGATCAGCTTTAGCATTATATTTTTCATATCTTAAAATTTCAGGAGCCATATAAAGTGGAGAACCACATAAAGTTTCAGCTAAAGAAGTTGAAGGTAAAAAACGAGCAAAACCAAAATCAGCAATTTTTAAAATTGGTAAATCCCACATACCAGAATAACCCATTGATTTAAATTCAGCTTCAGTTAAACAAGGAGGAGATAATAATAAATTTTGAGGTTTAATATCACGATGAACTAAATTTTGAGATCTTAAAAATTCTAATGAAGAAGCTAATTGCTTAATAAAATTAACAACTAGAACTTTATTTAAACCATGAGATTGAGGAGGAGAAGGATATTTAACTATAATGGAATTTATAATTGGATTAGTTTTAATTAATTGATCTCTTTTTCTAATGAAATAAGATAAATCACCTAAAGAACAGTATTCCATCATTAAATGAAAATGTTGATCAGTTTGAATACAATCTAATAAACCAACAATATGAGGATTCTTTAAATTTTTTAAGATTGATATTTCAATTTCTAAATTTTCAATTAATTTTTGATTTTTAAGCCTTGATCTGAAAACAGACTTAATTGCCACTGGTTTTTTAGTTCTATTATCAAAACCTTTATAAACATTAGCAAAAGAACCTCTACCAATTTCAGGACCAATAGTAAAGTTACCTATTATCTGAGGTTGAGAAGGGGTAGTATTAATAACAGCATGATTTGTAGACATTGTTTGCATAAAAAGTGTTGAAGAGTAAGAAGAGAGAGTGGATGATCTGATGAGTAATAAGAAAAAAAGAGAGTGTGTATTATTAAATTAAAAGTAGTAGTAGTATAATGAGGTGAGTCAGAGTTAAAGTGGCAGGAGTCACGTATAAGGAATAAGAAAAGAATATGAAATTAGAAGAAGAAGATATATAAGTTTGTTTTTGTATTTGAATGTTTATGTTTTAAG
Organism: Ambrosiozyma neoplatypodis; assembly: GCA_030567495.1. Classification (NCBI taxonomy): domain Eukaryota; kingdom Fungi; phylum Ascomycota; class Pichiomycetes; order Pichiales; family Pichiaceae; genus Ambrosiozyma; species Ambrosiozyma neoplatypodis. The sequence continues at coordinate 34,798 of JAJLSG010000211.1, read as the reverse complement.
TAGAGATTTTTTACTCTTTAGTTGTGGCTGAAGTGAGATGTTTTGCTTTCTTTTGAGGATAGGAACTATTAGGAAGGCAACTGCAACTGGGGAGTTAAACTGAGGATACCAAGAGGTTGGAGAGATGATATAGTAGAAGTTAATAAGTTGAATTATAGTTGAAATAATATGGGAGGTGATGGGATGAGCTTGTTTTTGATTGAAGTGGATAAAAGGGGAAATTCAAATATAAATTCAAATTAAGAAAAGAAAATAGAGGTAAAAAGAGATGAGTCAATTCAAATGATTTGATTTAAATTGAATTAATAGTTGAAATTAGACTAGAATGGATGCTATATAGTAGTAGCAGTAGTAACGTGATAGACTTGATAGTAGTAATAGCCTTGTAGAGTAGAAAAGAAGAAGAAGAGGTTAGAGGTAGAAGTAAAACAAGTCAAGTTCTTATCAATTTGAGTGTTATCAATGGGACGTGTTACGTAAGGCAGAGGGAGGAGATTAGGTAAGCAGCTCTGTGTCACTACTAGACACTGCAATTTATTAATTAATAATTAGTTAAATTATATGTAAATTATATAACTTATAAGTTAATTTTATAACCTCAATTCAATTCCTGTGATCGGTGATCAAAACGTGGAGTGGAGTTAAAGAAGAATCTAAATTAATCAGTTTGATCAGTTCAGGAGATTTACTTTAAGTCTCTAGCATTAAGAACAAATCAATTAAGATGATTCATCCTGTGATGACTCAACTCCATTTCCTTAAATTAATTTAATTACAAAATCCATATGTCCATGAGATTATCTTATCTATACGTTAATTGACCATTTCACTATAAATACTTGAACATATGAACTTGCTCTTAAATTGTCTTAATTAACAAACAGCGCCTCCTATAAACTATAAGGCCAGGCTAGAAACAGAAATTATGATCCGAATATATTTGGTCATGGGCTCATGGTCCGGAATCACTTGAGCCACTTTTCCTTTTGTTTTGGCGGAGAGAGGCTCTGTGGTTTTATTGGTAACCTAAAAGCGCGCCAGAGAGCCATTCAGAAAAGCATAGAGCCTCATATCCGGTCCTAATCCGGAGCCATTTCAGCCATTGTCCGGACAATATTTTAAAATCCGATATCGATATCAACCCAGATTTTTTTACAGCTAGATTAACCATCTCATCCCTTTAATAAATCGTACAATTTATTAATTTAATAAATTGATTATAAAACTCGAAATTATACAGTAATATATTAATTGTATCAAATTTCAAATTAAGGCATTATTATCCTCTTACATTCCTTTAATTTGTTAGTTCTGTTCTGTTATGAGAACGATGACATAGATTTTGAGTAGAACAATTCTATTACAATTGACTACCTAACCACTACGGTTTTCTCTTCTATAGCTCCTGTATCCAATTAATTTTAATTAATTAAATTAATGATCTTTAAATTGAATGATTCAAATTCATTCACACTCTGAAGTTTGAATGTAGGCTTCACCTAATTGAGTGAAGTCTCCGACTGTCTTAATTGTGCGGTGTAGCTCCCTTAATTCCCTTATAATTATCATCGATCATATTAATTCTATTCCCTTAAATTAATTGATATGATGATATCGTATGACCTATAGCTTTGAGTCTCAGACTCTCTGAGTCTATGAGAGACTTCTAGCCTATATATGATGCAATGGAACCAATCTTCACTAGCGTTCACCTCCTCCAACCCAATCTCTTCTATCTTCTCCGTCTCTAAAAGATTCCCAATTAGGCAACAAGATAACGCGCTTAACAAAGTTTCTTATCTGACTCACTTTAATTTTATGAAATTATGAATCACCGACTTGACTTGATCTGATCTATCTAAAATTATAAGGGCAAAACAACCAGTTTAAACTTACTTTCTTTTCTATTCTTTCAAATATCAACAAGTCATAACAACAACATATATACAAAACATGTTTATTACTCCAGATCAAGCTAATACAATATCAACTATCTTCTCAGTAATCTCAACAGTTTCTTGGGTTTTTGCTCAATTACCACAACAATATCAAAATTTTAAAACAAAAAATACAAATGGTTTTGCCCCACAATTCTTAATTTTATGGATGTTAGGGGATTTATCTTCTTTACTAGGTTGCTTCTTAACTAATCAATTACCTTTTCAAACTTATTTATCTTGTTATTTTTTATTCAATGATTTTGTTCTAATTACTCAATATTTTTTATATCGTTCAAAAACAACTGATGTTGATGAAACACTTCCTTTATTAACTAATATTCAAATTATTGATGGTGTTGAATCATCAACAGATAACAACAACAACAACAACAATACCAACAGTAGAACTGGTTCCGATTCAACTATGGTAACTAGATCAGGTTCAATAGCTAAATCATTACTTGCTGTTTCAATATTATCAAATTCAACAACTACATCCGCATTACCAATTATTCCATCAACTATTTATACCCCTTCTGCATCTACATCAACACCACCACTAACAACTCAACAAATAGGTACAATATTAGCATGGACATGTACAATAATTTATTGTTTATCACGTATTCCACAATTATTAAAAAATTATAATAGAAAATCAGTTGAAGGTGTTTCACCACTTTTATTTACATTTGCATTAATTGGTAATTTAACTTATACAATTTCAATTTTAACAACATCTGAATTCTTATTTAATAATGATAAAAATGATTTTATAATAAAAGAATTACCTTATATTTTAGGTAGTTCAGGTACTGTTTTATTTGATGCATTTTATTTTTATCAACGTTGGTTATATGGTTTAAATGATAAAAAGAGAGAATATTTAGTTATTGACAATGATGAATGTTATGAAGCTGAAATTTAAATGTTTCATTATTTTTTGTTTAATTATCATAAATTTGCGTTTTATGTTTTATGTTTTGAGTTTTAATATTAAGCATTTTCATGTATTGGTTTTTTTTGGTTTCTTGGATTTTTTTCTTCTAATAATCATTTATTAATTCAGTTCTTATATTTATTTTATTTTATTCATTTATTTAATTTGACTAGAGTTGATTTGAGTTGATTTGATTTGATTTTTTGTAAAATTAATAGAATTTTTTTTATACTTTATCCTTTCTTTTCATTTATTTATTTAAATCATATATATTATTCTAAATTTATTAATACATAAAGTATATCAATATAGTAGTTATTATTAATTAAGTAGTACAAAAAAAAAACGAAAAAAAAAATCAATAACGATAATGTAATAATGTAAACCAAGGATAATATATTTTACTAACAAGACTATTAGACAACAAAAACACAGTAAAATATAGAAACAATATCTATTTTAAAAAAACGGAATAATTAAAACTAAATGAGGAATGAAACAAAACAAAACAAAACAAAAAGCAATGAAACAACACAACAAAAAAAAAGGTCAAAAATAAAAATAAAAATAAAAATAAAAATAAAAACAAAATTAGTTTAAAATCCAGTAAAGTAATTTTGTTGTTGAGGTTGTTGAGGTTGACCAATACCTCCATACATCATGCCACCACCAATACCACCCATTGCACCAACTTGAGCAGTTTGTTGTTGTTGCATTAATGCTAATTGTTGTTGTTGTTGTTGTTGCATTGCTGCCAGTTGGTTCATATTTGGTTGTCCTGTATTAATACTTTGTGCTGATGATAAAGTACTACCAGTCATACTTGGTAATCCACCTCCAAATGCTGTAGTTTGTTGAGCTGCCATTAACTGCTGTTGTTGTAGTTGCTGTTGTTGTTGCAATTGTTGTTGTTGTAACAATGCTTGTTGTTGTTGTTGTTGCTGTTGACTTGGGTCAACATATTGTTGACCATTTGAATCAATATAATATATAGCACCTGTATTTGGATCAACATATTGAAATATTTGAGCTTCTTGTGAAGTTGGAGCTGCTGAATTAACAGCAGTTGCACCAGTCATTGTTGATGATGAATCACCAGATAGCCAATCAAAATTATTTGAACCTGTTTTAGTTGAATCTAATAATGAACCAGCAGTTGCTCTTCTTTTTGGTAATGGAGGAGCTTTTTCTTCACTTGATGATCCAACACTTCTTGAACTACCCTTTCTTGAAACTATCTCAGCAGCTTGTCTTAAACTACCATTTGCTTCAATTAATGCATCTATATTCTCTTCTTCATTTTCATATCCTAAATCATATTTCATTTTTCTTGCTCTATCTCTATAACTTTCTCTTGAAGCACTTGCACTTGATTTTGATCTTGATCTTCCAGAACTACTACTAGTTCTGCTAATTCCACGTTTATAAGATTCATAAGAATCATATGAATCATCATCATCATGACTTCTACTAGATCTTGATCTTGATCTTGAATTGTTTGAACTAGAATATTTACTAAAATATCCACTACCATCACCACCATGGCCACGATGATGCTTATTTTTAATTAAATTATAATCTTCTTCTTCAATTTCAGTTGTTCTAAATTCACCATTGATATATTTATCTCTTAAATACATTTCAATAGCAGCTTTATCATCTTCATCAAATGGGAATGGAACTTTTTTATTATTCCAAGTTGATTGATTATCTTTATTACCAAGGCTTTCTAAAATTTCCAGTTCAGATTTTGACCAATTATCTAAACTTAAAGACTTGACTCTTGAAACATCCTCACCTAAAGTTCTATGAACAGAAGCACATCTACCACAAAGAAAAACACCTAAATTCCATGATGCCCAAGTTGGATAAATTGCTTTACATTCACCACATTTATTATTATTTTGTGGAGCATTTAACATACGAAGTAATCTTCTTTCTTGTTCTGAAGACTTTTTCCCCATGATGAATGAATGGAATTGAATATGATAACAAAGCTTATAGGCAAGTTGAAAGTTAACGTATACGTTAAGTACTCCATGAATCATGATACCCTTGAAATTGAACGATATAACCCAAAAGATAGGCTGGGTGCAAGGCGGTGCACGGGTGAGGCGAGCGACGATCGGCGGAGGGGAGGGGTCGATGGACACGTGAGCGGCGGAGGCGTGATTGGCTGCTGAGAGTGCGACAAATGCGCTGTCGTGCAGGCTTTATCTTGCTATATAGAGTCAGATTCAATTCAGATTTGTCAACACAGTAAATTGGTATTGCTTATAATATTTCACTAGTATCATCAACAAGAAAACTGTTATAGACTTCAAAAGATTCAGACGACATCATCTACAGAGAATTCTTTCATCTTCCCAACATTCAACAAACGAAATAATTGCCGATAGAGTATTTAGTTTTCACTTTTTCATTAATTTTCATTCCTTCTTGCTTTTTATCAAATAACTATTCACTCTTTATATTATCATGTCAATCAGATCAAGATCATCTCAAACTTGTCTACAAAATTCAGATACCAATACAGATGAAATGATGTCCGAACACTCCGAATTACTCTCCCCAACAAATACAAATACAGCTAAACCAAGAAGATTATATAATTATCATGAAATTCCAATTTGGCAACAAGATAACCATTATATATTAACAGGTTATGTTAGAGAAACAAATAGTATAAAAGAATGCTTCAAATCACTATTTTATTTACATAATGAAACTGTTAATGTTTTATCTCATTTATTACCTGGTTTTATATTACCTTTAATTTTATTAATTTTAACTCCATTTATATTAAATGATAATGATAATAAATTAATAAAAGTCATTCCAAATTGGTTAGCTGATATTCCACTTTATGAAACAACAACTTCATTTGATAATTTCATATTTTATTTATTCTTTTCTGGTTTTATATCATGTTTATCATGTAGTGCTACTTTCCATTTAACTAAATCACATTCTCATAAAATTTCTAATGTTGGTAATCAATTAGATTATGTTGGTATTATAGCTTTAATAGTCACTTCAATGGTTGGTATAATTTACTATGGATTATATGATGATTCAACTGCTTTAAAATCATTTATTAGTTTGGTTTTAACTTTTGGTTCAATTTGTCTTTTCATTACTTTAATTCCACAATTTAGAGAACCTCATTGGAGACCATTCCGTGCTACTATGTTTATTATATTTGGTTTATCAAGTGTTTTCCCAATTGGTTATGGATTATTTAAATTTGGTATCGTTGAAACATTTGATAGAACTGGTTTAAATTGGGTTTTATTAGAAGGGTTGGGTTATTGTTCTGGTGCTTCTATTTATGCTATGAGAATTCCTGAAAGATATAGTCCTGGTAAATATGATTTATTTGGTCATTCTCATCAAATATTCCATTTCTTGGTTGTAATTAGTGCCTTTTGTCATTTTAAAGGTTTGATTATATCTTATAAATATGCTCATGAAAATTTATATTGATTTTACTTTTACTTTTTGCTTATACATGTACATGTAGTACTTTTTTTTACAAAGTTTGATTCCTAAATTAATTTTGCTTTTATTATTAAGTTAATAAAAATACACCCCAAAAAACATATGATATAGTATAAAAGAAAATACAAATTAAAAAACAGCACCACTACTAATAAATAATCTTTCTTCATTTTTCTTACACCATTTAACGATATTTCTACATGATTTGATTAATAAACTTTTATCAACAACACCACCATTATTAATTAAATAAATTTCATAACTTGGAGTAGAAACTAATAAACCAATTATAATATCACTACCATTTTTCCATTTAATCATATTAATAAAATTATTTGAATCTAATAATGATAATTGCTCTTGTTTCTTAGTATTAACTTGTTGTTGTAATTGTTGATGAACTTGTTGTATTTCATTGAGTTGTAATTGTGGATTATTTTTATGATTTAAAATCATTCTTGAATATAAATATGAATAAATCATCATCACTTGTCCTTTAACTTTTGGATCTTCACTTTCTTCTTCAAAATCAACAACATGATGAATACCACCATTATTATTATTTGATTGTACTCTTGAATAAACAAATTGTGTATGCTTTTTAGATTTGAATATAAAATGTTTAACTAATGGAGCAGGTATATCAATTGGTGATATTTTACTTGATGGTAAACCAGTTGAACCATCAGAACCTTGAATTCCAACAATCGATTTAAATAATTCTCTATAAATTTGTCTATTTAATTTAATATTTTTAATTATTTTATTTGATGTTTTTCTCATTTCAAAAAATGAATCCTTATATGCACTTATTAAAATCATTGTAATTTTTGTTGAATCTGGATTGTTATCTTGATATTCTTTATTTTTTAAAATATCCATATTTAAATCATATAATTTCATTAAATTTTCATTTTTAAGATCAATGAATTGAATAAAAGCATATAAAAATCCATTTGGATTGAATTTTGGTAAACAAACAGGAACCCAAAAATCTTCATTAGCTGTTAATTGTTGAATTCCATTGGTTGTATGATCATCCCTACTTGATCTAAATGTATCAGTATTAAAAATCATTGAAAATAATAATTGTAAATCAGATGTATGTAAAGTATGTTTTCTTGGTCTTAGAACACTAATTAATCTACCATTTGGTGCAACTAATAATCCATATAATAAACTTTCAGATTTATTATTTAATAAAATATTATCAATTTTTCCTCTTGTTGTCTTTCGAAGTTTTAAACATTCTAATCCACCAATAATTAAACCTGGATTATTAAAATTTGCTAAATCATTACAAATTGAATCAAGGCATGCTATATCTGTTTTACCTAATAATTTTCTTAAATCAAAATTTTCACGTTTTTGAAAAACTCTATCAATATGAGGTTTACTTAATGTAGTCAACAAGAAATTGTATAAAAAATCTAACTGTTGATTTAATTGAATATCTGATTCACCTAATGTTGAACTAGCCATTAATATAATTGGTGATTTATTTAAAAAGAGAAATCTAACTCTAGTACCTTTTTGTGAACCTGCAACAATTGATTTCAATGACTCTGTTTCTCCATCTGAACCATATTGAAAAAATGAAACTATAGTTTGAATAACACCTGCATAAACTGTTAAAATATCATCTGAACCATGCATTGAGTAAATTGGTTTACCAGCAGATGATAATATAAAAAAATGTTTTTTGTGTTTAAAAAATGTATCACTATTATTATCGTCATCAGCATATTCTAGGTTGAATCCAAAATCAATTGATTTATTATTATTAGCAACAGCAATATTTAAATCATTATCTAATATTGAACCATTATTAAATGAAGAATTAACTGTTGATCCTTGATCACTAAATATACTTGGAGTTGTACTATGTTGAGATCCAATTTTCCTACTTTCTTTTATTATAGGAGTTAATATTCTACTTATTGCTTCTGAATCTGATTCATTAGATGAAGATGAAGTGTGATTATTTATATTTCCATTTGTAACTTCATTTGATGTGCCTTCTAAAGTGTTTTCTAAAACAGTAGTTATTGATAAGTCTGCCAGTTCTGAATTCATATCATTTTCATCATCATTATCACTAGTATCATAAATTTTCAGAATTGGAGTATTATGTTGTTTTAAAGATCTATGAGCTGTAATTGAATGTAAACTAGCAACATCCATTTCATCACCACTAGCATTTTCATTATTAACAGCAGTTGTAGCAGTACTTTTATTAGTAAAGTCACCCAATATTAAAGAATTTGAAATTAAAGAAACGTGGGACTTTCTATGTTTCAATCTATTCAATCCTGGATCTTTATAAGGGTTGAAAGAAGCTGGTTCAGAAGCAAGTAGTGAATCACTGTTTGTTGTACTGTTGCTATTACTTCTTGATTCTTGTGCTTCATAATTTGGTCTAAAGAAGTAGTTTTCATGAATAGTAATAGGACTGGAAGCTACTCCATTTTCCTGTTGCCCAGGCATGTTTGAACTGTATTTTGTATGTTGTAGAAAGACCAAAACATTGATCAAAAGATTAAAGATGATTCACTCACTCACTCTTAACAAGTAAATCATTTTCTTTTCTCTGTTTAGTCTGTACGACGGTTTGTTAACTTTGTTCTCTGGACGGTTCCACATAGAAACATATCAATACAGCCATGGCAGACTTCAATAGAAGTAGGACTTCTTTACCAAAACCTCCAGGTCTAGGAATCCATTCAAATAACTCTTCGGACAGTATAGGAAGAGAAAGTACAAAATCAAACAAATTGCAGAAAAAGCTTACAAACCTTGTGTTCCATACAAAGACTTCATTTGATCTTAGTAGAAGGAATTCTCAAGATGATGTGTTATCAAATTCAACTCTAACTGATTTAACACCTGTTGCACAAGTTTCAAATGTTGAATTCAATAATGTTAGAACAAGTTTTGATGATGAAAATTTTAGTAGTAACTCTTCAATTCACCGGGTTTTATCAAATACAACATCAAATAACTTAGAACTAAGATCAAGAGCTTCCTCCACCACTCTATCAAAGTTTCCAAGATTAATGGGCCTAGGTTTAGGTAAAGATAAAAGACAGCAGCAGCAACCTCAACAAATACAACAATCTCAACAGATACAACAACAACAACAAATTCAACAACCATTTTCCTTATCAGAAGCACCATCAGAAACTCAATCGATTCATCAATCTCTCTATGATGGTCCTCTTCAACTAAGACATAATAGTAATCAAATGTTTGGTGGATTTACCGCAAAATTGAAGAAACCGGATAATCTATCAATTCAAGCTGCTATGATGCCTTCTTCAAAAGAAATCAGATCTTCATCATTAAATATTATATCAAGAGAAATTGAGAGAATAGCCAATTTTAGTACATCAACTCAACTCGATAGAAATGGAACTACTAATAGTACTGGAAAACAATCAAAATATAAACACCATATTTTAAGAGGTAAAAAAGATCACGGAAAGTCATCAGCTTTTTCAAATTCAGATGTTGGTGGCCATTCTATGTATTCTTTTCATCCAAATAATAATAATGTTGCATTACCTTTTGAAGAATTAAAGAGACATTTAGAAATGGTTGATTTTAATGATCCAGGTGCTGAAATGGTCGCCGACGAAGCATGGATGACTTTAAGTTCTTTGATTAATCCATTATTCAAATGTGAAAGACTTTCAACCCCAATTGAAGAAATTAATAGATTAGCTTACATCCATATTAAACTGAGAAATTCTCAAAGAGAAACAAAATCAAATCAAATTATGAGTGCTATTCAATCACCAGTTGTTCCAGCTTTTCAATCTCATGCTCAAGCTTTACAAAGTCCAACAACCTGGATTACTCCATTAACTGCTCCTACACCAACTTTTGTAACTCAATTTTCTGCTCAATCACCCACTTCAATTCAAGCAAGTGTAACTTCTACAAGTCAGGCTGTTGATGAAATTCAAGAAAAATTAAAAATGGGTATGGATGCTTTAAGAGTTTATATCCAAGTTGATGAATTAGATAAGACAGTTAAACTGAATCCAATTGTTCATAATGCTTATTCTGGAAATTATAGAAATACATCTTCAACTAAAAGATCAACAGGAAGTTCATCTCACACTGTACCTCAATATTTTGAAAAAAGTTGTTTATGCTTATGGGAATATTTCTATAATGATGTTTTTTTCCAGTTACGTGGAATATTATTACCTCTAGAAGATGAACCAATTGTTGGGGAAAATTCATTAAGTCCAATGGCTGGTCCAGCTGGTGTTAATGGAAGTCATTTAAATGGACCACCATTAACTGCTTCATCAACATCAACTTTCCCACATATGAATAATGCTTATGCTGGAGATTTAACGTTAACCCCAACGCATGCACAATATGCTTTAAATCATCACAAATCTCTAACATCAATGAATACAGTTAACGCAACTTCAGAATCTTATTCAGTTCGTGATATGATTTTAATTTCATATAGAGATAATGTTGTGATTCCATTATATGAACAAAATAGACAACTCGAAAAAGCAGATACCAGAAGAAGAGATAATACAAATGGCTCAAATATGAGTACTGAAACAGCTAGATTACTGGGTGGTGATAAATCAGCTATGGTTCAAGAAGATTATCCAATGTATTTAACTTTACTGCAATGTTTTACTGTTTTGTGTGGTGTTCAAACAAATGATACTAATCAAAAGATTATTGAGAATTTAATGCACCAAACTAGAGAAAGATGTCGTGTTTTAGAAACTATTTCTAAACTTTAAAATTGGATTGCTTGATTTATTTATTTATTTATTTATTGTATTGTATGGTGTATTTTCTGTTCTTTTCTTGTTTTGAGATGTTCTCGATATTACGTTTTGTTATTGTTTTTTTTCTTTTGGCTTTTGTACTACACGTATTATTAATTTCCTGCTTTACTAAATACATTTGTTTTTTTTAATTTTGAATTCTGAATTGAAAAAAAAAAGATATAAAGAAATATACATGAACATATTGTAATTGTAGTTACACACATGGTAAATACAAATAAAAATGATAGAAGTAAAAGCGAAGCAAACAACCAAAAGATAATCGGATATCTATCTAATGGAATAAAAATAATAATAAAATTTAATGCATAGTACACCAAGGTCTACCATCATCAACTTGATAATGACATAATGAAGGTTCTAAAAACATAGATATAGAAGCAGCTAAGACAATTCCAGCACTATCACTAATTCCAACACAACCCATCGCAAATTCTCTTTCTGATAATACTGTGTTTGTTGTAACTAACATAAAAGTATTAACATATGCTAAACCACCTAGTAAACCTTCATAAAAGATTAATAGAAACAGAATATAAATGTTTGGAATAAACATGTAAAGTGATTGTAAAATACAAATAACTAAGTTAACCACTTGCAATATTGATGGAATAGATAATTTTTTTAGCTTGATAAAAGAACCCGATGAACGAGAAATGAAAACTCCTAATTGATACAAAGATGCATAAGTCACATAAGCACCTCTATAATTTTTAAATGGCATATCATTAATATTAAATAATAATGTTGGAGAAACACCTTGATTGATAATATATTCAGCAGCATAAACTGTAAATAAAGGAAGCATATATGGTAAGACAAAAGGTTTAATACGCAGTAAGGTTCTTGTAAAATGAGAAGTTAAATTTTCATCTTCTTTTAATAATGAAGCACCAGTATTCAACATTAGTGGATCTTCTATTTCTTCTTGTAATAAATCTTGTTCTTCTAGATCTATAGCTGACCCTGAGCTTGTGTGATGAGCATTAAGTTCAGGAACAGGTAACAGCTTAAAATATGTGAAAAAGAAAGCAAATGGAACAATCGAAAATATCAATAATGTAATTCTAGGTGAAATAGACATCCAAGTAGTCATAAGCATATATGCAAAAGCACCAACTAATCCAGCACCACCAGTACCAGATGACCATGCAGTTAATGATATTTCAGGATAATAATGAGTAAGTTGTAAAAAAGTAATTTCACCTAACCCAGAAGAAGCAGAAGCTAATACAATACCAAATAAAGTAAAGTAAACATGACTAGAAAGTGAGACAATTAACATACCAAAAAAACTTAATGCAACCAATATACACAGTCTGATATTATATGGGATAATATGAATGAAGAAAGGAGCTGATGATTTCAAAATAAATGAAGGTAAAACATCTGCAATTAAAACAACTGCTTTAGGGGTAGTTGGTCCCACAAGATCAACAGCTGATGATAATATAACCACATACAAGACATTATTGACTAAACCAAATATCCAAAATGCACAGAATAGACGTTTCAAGGACATCATTTGCTTGATGTGAAGTAAAGACTTTTATAATATACTTGTTCAACTTGTTTTCTGATTTGATTGTGACTCAAAGTAACCTATGGTTTTGATTTTCTTTATGTAAAATTTGTAATACCTTATATTTTCAAGTTGTTGTTAATGAATCTCTTTATTTGAAGAAAAGGCAGAGTTGTTGTTAGGTTATGATGGTGTTTAATGTGAGCTGAGCTTGTTGAAATCTTAGATAACAAAACGATACAAATACCGAGGCTGTGCTCTTCAAATAGGGCACCGAATTTGCGACCGAAAGATTGGGTGGTTACTTGTAAAGATTGAAAACATATACCTGTTTGTAACCTGTATCTTGTTTATGCTCTTCAATGTGGTCATGGCGTCAAGAGCTAGCAAGAAGGAACCGTTCTGCAAGAGCACCAACATCAAGCCGAAATAATCAGAATAACAACCAGCCATCAACAGCACATGGGAGTCAACCTACACCTACGTATACCCAATCTCAAACTGAAATCCCTCCTCCAGATTATAACAAAGCAAATTCGTTAGAGAACCTAAGATTTAATATTCAACGTATTCCAGAAATTCAGAGGACAATATTTAATAATAGTTGTGATTTAGATGCTAAAGATTTCAAAGAATTATACCCTGGTATTTGTAAAACGAGAGAAGAGTACTTAAGATCAATGGCTTTGTTAATTATATCAAACCCAGCACCATTCAGTAGTTTTGGAAATCCAGCTGATCCATTTTTAAAATCAACTTGGCTGACATTAGAAGGCTTAATTAAATTATCTTGTTATAGTGCTACACAAATTGGTAAATCTAAAAATTATGAAAGATTGGTAATAAAAGAAGAAAAAGATACAACTCCAAAATTAGAATTACTTAAGAAACAATATTTCAAAGTTTTAATATTAATGTATTATATGCAAGGAGCAATATTAGATGGAACTTTAGGTCAATTACTAAAATATTGTGAAACAGATAATAATGATGGAGTATTACAAGCTTTAAATAGAGTAAATTTAGCAGATCAAAATAATTTATTAGAAATTAATCAAACTCAACAAGAATATTTTGAAAATTTAGCAGAAAGTTTATTATTCAAACAAATTCAAGGCTCACCTCCTATTTGGCGTGTTCCAGCTTTGGTTAGACATTATTGTGCGATGCCTAATGAAGAATTTGAACTATGGTATCCAGATTTGAAAGAAGCTAGAAATAAATTTTATAGATTAACTTGTGCTTTGTATATTAAAGCTTCTGAATTTTATGACTTTGAATTTTCTAGTTATCCTGGGCTACCCAATTAAGTTTTTTTTTTCAATTTCACTTATTATTATTAGTCTGTATTAAGATTTTGACCTCATTTAAATAACTTTACTATTTACTTTTTATGTTTTTTAAAACGTTTATATATTGGATTCTATTTATGAGAGATTGTAAACTCACATAAAATGAAAAAACTAAACTATATACAGTATATCATTAACAAGTAAATTTTCATATTTTTTTTCAACTAAGGATTAATTAATTAATTAGCTTAGAATCCCATACCTGGCATACCACCCATACCACCTGGAGCTGGAGCAGCAGGACCCTTTGGTTCTGGAGCATCAACAATAGCACATTCAGTAGTAGCTAAGAGTGAAGCAACACCAGAAGCATCCATTAAACCACTCTTAACAACCTTAAATGGATCAATAATACCTTCAGCAATCATATCTTTAAATTCACTCTTAGCTGAATCATAACCAAAGTTAAATTGATCACCATAAACATCTAAGATTTTACCAACTATAACAGAACCTTCTTCACCAGCATTATCAATAATTCTTTTAGCTGGTTTAGTTATAGCTCTCTTAATTAATTGAACACCTAATTTTTGATCAAAGTTTTCAGTTTTAATATCATCTAAGATTTTAGAAGCTTTAACTAAAGCGGTACCACCACCTGGTAAAATACCTTCTTCAACAGCAGCTCTAGTTGCACATAAAGCATCATCAAATCTATCTTTCTTTTCACTAACTTCAACTTCAGATGAACCACCGACTCTAATGACAGCAACACCACCTGATAATTTAGCTAATCTTTCGTATAATTTTTCTTTTTCATAATCAGAAGTAGTTGAATCATCAATAACACCTCTAATTTGTTCAACTCTTTGTTGAATGTTATCTTTAGAACCGTTACCATTCAAGACAACAGTATCTTCTTTGGTAATTGTAATGGCACCACATTGACCTAATAATTCTGGAGTAGCATTTTCTGGTTTAATATCTAATTCTTCAGTAAAGACAGTACCGCCAGTTAAGATAGCAATATCACCTAAAGTGTTTTTTCTGTTATCACCAAAACCTGGAGCTTTAACACAAGCAACTTGAACTTGACCTCTTAATTTATTTAAGATACAAGCAGCTAAAGCTTCACCATCAATATCTTCAGCTAAAATTAATAAAGGTTTTCTTAATTTATTTGAAATTTCTAATGATGGTAAAACATCTTGAATTGAAGAAATTTTCTTTTCAGAAATTAAAATTAAAGGATTTTCAAATTCAACTTTACCTGCTTTAGCATCAGTAATGAAGTATGGTGAAATGAAACCTCTATCAAATCTCATACCTTCAGTAACTTCTAATTCATCTTCTAAAGTTTTACCTTCTTTAATGGTAATAACACCTTCTTTACCAACTTTTTCCATAGCAGAAGCTAATAAATTACCAATATGAATATCACCATTAGCAGAAATTGTTGCAACTTGAGCAATTTCAGCAGAAGTTGTAACTTCTTTTTTATTGGCTTGTAAATATTTAATAACAGCTTCGACGGCAGCTTGAGAACCTCTTCTTAAATCCATTGGATTACAACCAGCTGCAACGTTTTTAACGGATTCAGAGAAAATAGCTCTACCTAAAACTGTTGCTGATGTAGTACCATCACCAGCAGATTCATTAGTTTTTGAAGCAACATCTTGTAATAATTTAGCACCTAAATTTTCAAATTTATCTTCTAAAATAACAGATTTTGCAACAGTAACACCATCTTTAGTAATTTTAGGAGCACCGAAAGGTTGTTCGATTAAAACGTTTCTACCTTTTGGACCTAAAGTAACAGAAACAGCATCAGCTAAAGTTTCGACACCTTTTAATAAAGCTGCTCTACCTTCGACACCGAATTTTAATTGTTTGTGAGAGTAGAATCTAGCTAAAGATGCAGATGATTTCTTTAATGTTGGTCTAGCAAATCTTAACATGTTAACGATAATTGAATTGATGGAGTTATAAGATTGAAAGAAGAGGAAAAGGGTAAAAAGGGAAAAGGGAAATATATGGAGAAACTCTCTAATTGTCATCGAAATTTCCAGATCGCAGAGGAGGGTCGTGCGTCGCCCAATCTGGAATTTTCACTTTCCGTCTCGGATTCCTCGGTGCCACATCCGTGCACCACTATCCACTCGAGTCAGGTGACCACCTGCCACGTGACCCAATTGATATCCGGATCCTGATCCGGATCTGGAACCATCCTACTGTTTCTACATATGTTAACTCATTCAAATAATGCAATTAATTATAATTATTTTGAAATATATTAAATAATCAAATATACCAGAGTCATACAACTCAATCAACTACTGAAGTTCTCCTTTTTCATCTAACCATTCCACAAATTCATCAATTAAAACTGGCCATGATTGTGACTCATCATATGTTGTTAATTTAGCATCATTATTATATTCTTCTAAAAATGGATATAACATATCCCATTGATCTTTTGTAATTAATTCAACATTCTCTTCTTCTAAAAATGAAATAAATTTATCTAATTCATTTTGTAAATGGGTTGGTAGCATCAGTCTCCAATATGCAATTGCTGTTTCTAATGGTAAGTTCTTTTGATTTTTTTCTAAAATAAATTTATAAGTAAAATGATAAACTTGTTTATAATATTCTTTACTCGTTGTGAATTTAACTCTTAGTGTACTTTCAATATATTGTTTTTGTTGTTTTAATGTATTACAACCAACTTTAGTCCAGTTATTTAAAAATTGTTCTTCTTTAAAAACACCTTCACCTGGAGATTCTAAAAATTCAGCAATTGTTAAAACAATCAAATCTTCTGGTTCATATCCTAAATCAGTTAAATATTCAATTGTACCATCTAATCCAATAATTGGATTACCAATACTATCTGGTCTTTCTATATTATATTTTGTTTTATATCACAAGATGTTAGTATAAATTAATGAAAAAAGGCAATATTAATTAAAAGCTAACATACCATCTTTATATCTATCAAACAGTTGTTGTAAAGCTAAATTCACAGACACTTTCTTAGTTGTTTTAGTTTCTCTTGAAATAATATCATCAGCTAAATGCTTGTTATTATAAAAGTCATTAATGGCGTTAGTCAGTTTATTGCTATTTCTTCCCAAAAAGAACTTAGCAACACCTTCTGAAGCAGTTGAAGTGACATCTAGAAACTTCTTTATTGTGGCTGGTCTAGCAGTAGACATTGTTTTTGACTGTATTAATATGAAGTCCTTACAATAAATAGGAAGGCAACTTAAGTCTAAAACTGTTCATTCTCTGAATTTCGTGTTGAATTTTTGATTTTGAATTTGATCGCTTGTACGTAAGCAGTTGCAATTTAGTGTAAACAAACACCTTTTCTTTCTGTAAATTGGAAGACAACTTTCATTAATGACAACTATTCCTATCACTCTAGAGGTTTTCAATAGTGTCTTTGGAGACCAATCAAGCTCATCACAACCAGAAGACCCGTCTTCAAATGCTGGAATCATATTAGATTGGATATCGGAAATTATTTTAAATAATATCTCTCCTGATGTTACTTTACGTGTTAAAAATGCTTTAAGGAATTTTGAATCTGGCAATGAACTTTTATTCAATCATGTGATAACTCATATTAGAATAGAACTTAATAAAAAAGGTAAAGAACTACAAATTTTAATAACAAATAATATCACTAATATCACTAATAATAATTTGAATATTTTATTGAATTGGATTCAATCAACATCATCAAATTTAGATTATTGTTGTCAGGTTTTAAATTTAAGAAATGATCAAATTACTTTAATTCAAAGAACTTATAATGCATGTTTTCAAAAAATTGTTTTATCAAAAACAATTTGGGAAAATTTAATCAAGTTTTCATTTGAAAAAAAATTATTTAATAATAATTTAAATCAAATTGATTTACAAAAACTACAATATATTTCAATTTCTTTGAGAAATGCAGGTATGCTAGATGAATGTCATGAGTTAATTATGAATTTAACAAATTTACATATTCAAAATTATATTCGGATTAGTTGTACTAGAATTTGGAATAAACCAATTTTATCAAATTTATTAACTTGGGTGACGAATGATTTATATCCTAAAATATCAAGTGTTATGTTAAATAATGATTTACAATTAGAATCTCGTTTAATTCAACTTGTTAAAATTGAATTAACTAAATTAAGAATCGAAGAAAGTTTTGATATTGTGATAGATTATCCTGATTCAAAGATTGCTTTAGAAGAATTTAGAGAATGCTTAATTAATAATGAATACAAATCTGAATTAGTTAATACTTTCATTCAACTATGTGGTAAAAGATTATTACATGCAGGTGCTAATACAATTGATATTATATCAACTTATATTTCAACGATTAGATCTTTTTTAATTATTGATCATAGAGGTGTTTTGTTAGATAAAGTCTGTAGACCAATAAGAGAATATTTAAAATTAAGAGATGATACCATTCAAAGAATTGTTTTTGCTTTATTAGATACAACTCCTGAAAATAAATTGATTGAGTTAGCAATTGAATTAAGAAATACAAATAATAAAAAATTAAAAGGTTCCATTCATGAACTTGAAAGAGATCTTAATTGGATACCTGATCCAGTTGATGCATTACCTGACTTTAAAAAAGGTGTTGTTGAAGATATAGTTGAAGCTTTAATCTCAATTTTTGATTCAAAAACTATCTTTGTTAAAGAATTTGTTGAAGTTTTCTCAAAAGAATTATTAGAAATTACAAATTATGATGTTAGATCAGTTTATAATAAGTTAAAATTATTTAAAGACAGATTTGGGAAAACTGAATTTAATTCATTGGATGTTATGGTTAAAGATATTTATCTATCAAAAAAAATTGATAAGGGAATTAATAGAAGTAAAATACATTCATCAATAATTTCTCATATGTATTGGCCTGATTTACCTGAAGAAAAATTCAAGATTCCAGAAGAAATTCAAAAACAATTAACAAGTTATGAAACTGATTATTCAAATCTGAAAAAAGGTAGAAAATTATCTTTATTCCCATCATTAGGTGAAGTTGATTTAGATATTGAATTTAATAATGGTATTTCAAGAAATTTTAAAGTTAGTCCTGATAAAGCTGCTATTATAAATCATTTTCAAAATCAACCGGATGGCTCTGAAGTTAAATTGGCTATGATTTGTATGGGTTTAGGTATGCCTCTTAAATTGGTTCAATCTGGACTGGCTTTTTGGGTTAAACAAGGAGTTTTAATTGAATCAGGTTTGAATTCTTATAAGGTTAATGAATAATAAATCATATCCTTCTCTTACTTTTTTGCTATGTATTGTATATGCTTACTTAATTAATATTTATGATTTGAATTAAAGGAGATAGTATAAAAAAAATTCAAAATAAAACAGTATCAATTTTAGCTAAATCTTCTTTACTAAAATACAAATCTTCATCAGTTGCTAAAACTGCATTAGAATATTTACGTTCCTCTTCATCATTTAAATTATCAAACTTCAATACATAATTATCAACTTTAATTTCATCAGGATTTTTCCATTTAAATCTTTCAGTACGTTCATCAGTTTCATTTTGAATTAGTTTAACAACGGTTTTACCTAGAACAGGTAAGAATTTGAAAGCATGACCTGTACCACCAGTAGCAACAATTAAGTTTTTATAATTTGGAACATAATCAATAACAAAATCAGAATTAATTGAATCTGTATACCATAATAATTTAGATTGTAATTTAACTCCAGGAATAGTAGCAACATCAGGTGCCAATGCTAAATAAATTTCTTTAGCTTGTTCAATAACACTTTTTGGTAATGCTTCATCGCCTAAAGTTTTCGGAACTGAAATATATTCATCGCCAATTTTAACTGGATTAACATATTTCGTTTGTCTTGTGTTAATTTTTAAAATACCTTCAGTTGTGGTTGGTGGGAAATATCCAACTCCACCACCACGATCAAACTTACCAATTCTTTTATCATGTTCACTTGATGTTGTTTTCCATTGAATATGAGGATATTCTGAATATTTATCGATCAAGTCTTGCCTATCCTTAGGAATAGGAAGTAAAACAACATTACCAACTGTAGCTAAAGTTCTATTTTGCAATTGTGGAACTAATGATGTTGTCCAAGGGCCAGCTGAAACAATAACTAAATCTGCTAAATGATTTTTTCCATCTTTAGTTTTTAAACCTTTAACAACTGAATTTTCATCTTTGATTAGTTCAGATAATTCACCTTCATTACCATAATGAAATTTAACGCCTTCTTTTTCTAAAAGAATCTTAACATAATAACAAGCTTTATCAGCTTTAAGTAATCTACCAACACCATCAAGAGTACCAGAAACATTAGTAACTTTCTTTCTATCTTTTAAATCTTTGATAACATCTAATTTAGAATATAATCCAGTTAGTTTAGCTCTTTGAATATCTTTCTCATCATTAATATCATATTGAGTTGATCTTAAACCAAGTTTTTCAAAACCTTTTAAATTCGTAACTTCAACAGGATTAGTTTCTTTAGTTTCATCAATTCTTAAACCAGCAGTAAATCTAATCAACTGTAAATTGTCATCAATAAATCTAGATTTGTCTTCTTTTGTTAAATTTTGAATATCCTTATTCCATTTTTCCCAGGTATCTAATGCTTCAATAGCTAAATTAGAATAGATTGATCTATCTTCATAATAAATTCTAAAAAATTTATTGATATCCCCACTTGCAGCATCCGATCCTCTTAATGGACTATACTTTGTTTCTTCATGATTAATTCTATCAAAAATTTCAACGTTTTTATAACCATTTTGAGTTAGATGGTAAGCACTTGATAAGCCAAAAACCCCAGAACCAACAACAAAAATCTTTGAATCTTTTGTATAAGACATTCTTTTGAATGATAATTCTAGTTAATTATGAAACAATGAATCATGGTATAAAAGGAGGAATTCAAAACTTATTTATACCAATTCGTATACATGTTTAGAGTTGATCAGTGTGGAACAGTAAAGAGTCTAAAGACTGTAAACAGTGTAAAGTATAAAAACTGTGGACTTTTAAGCGGAAATAGCCCACAGAGAGGATAAAGATATTACTAGTCGGAAATATATTACTCTTTTTAATTAATTCTATAATTAATTAATAATCAGTTAACAACTATAAAATTGAAATTCATTTACTGCAAAATACAAACCCAAACCATCAAACGTAAAAAAATAAATAAAACTGTAACAAAAATATTCATAGATCATTGTAGAAAAATCAAGATAAGCTAGAATCAATCAGTTAATTAAAACTATTCTGGTTGTTCAAGAATCATAATAACTTTACCTTTGGCTTTATCATTAGCAACCTTTTGATATGCTTCTTCAGATTGTGTATATAAATTATAAACAGAATCAATTGGAACATTTAATTCGCCATTTTTTTGAAGGGTGTTGATACATTTAGCAAATCCAGCAGATTTAACCATATAAAACAATTTGATATCAAAATTAGAAAGCCCAACCAAATAGGTAACAAAAGTACGGAAGAATTTCAAGCCTGGTATCATATCACATAGAGAAGGTTTACCACCATGTTTAAAAACACCTTCAACTATAGCTAATTTACCACCTTCTTTCTTTGTTTTTAAAATATTATCTAATTGATCAAGTAAAGTATCATCTCTAACTGTATCAAGAATGAAATCAAACTTACCATTCTTCTTAACAAATTCTAGAACACTATTAATTTCAAAAGTAGAACCTTTACTATAATCAACTGTTTCATCTGCTCCTGAAGTTTTAGCCAGTAAAGCACTTCTTGGAGAGCAAGTGGTGAGAACATTCTTTGCACCAAAATATCTGGAAATTTGAAGAGCTAAGACACCAACAGTAGAACCACCACCTAAAACTAAAACATTGCCACCTTTAACACTTTCAGGAGCAAGTTCGAATCCATTATAAGCAGTAAGGCCAGCAACGGATAAACCAGCAGCTTGTTCTAAAGATAGGCCATCTGGGACTCTAATAATTGAAACGAAATTATTGATATCTTGTAAAAGATATTCTTGAAAAGCCATATTTTGACCTAAAGGACTCAACAAACAACCAGCAACTCTGTCTCCAACTTTAAAATCGATATCTTTAACTTCTGAGCCAATTTGCAAAACAGTGCCTGAAAAGTCTGAACCTGCAACTTTAACACCTTTAATTATCTTTGGAATAATTTCTCTGATCAAAGCATCAACAGGATTATTACCAACTGCTTCATTTTTAATTAAAATTTGATTTGGTTTGACAATTGAGTCTGTTGAAGCAGTTTCTAATTTCAATGTGCTTAAAGTATAAGGAGTGGAATAGTTTTGGAAAGTGATGGCTTTAGATTCAATGTGGCCATCAATAATTTTGGGTAATTGGATAGACATGACTGATAATTGATTTATGATTAGTTAGATTGACTGGAAGGTATATCAGAAAGAGAGAGAGAGAAACATTTCATGATCACCTCCAGATTCCAAAATTTAAAACTAGTTTTTGAAACCCGAACACCGATTCAACTTTAATTTTTTTTGGTGAACACTGAACACTCACTTAAAAAAATAAAAACTCTGCAAATGCCCTCAGTTAACACTAAATAGAACTCTTTACAAAACGTACCAAAACAATCATGGCTAAGAAAGATAAGAAATCCAAAGAAGCCAAAAAGGCTCGTATGGCTGCTAAGAATGAAAAAAATTCTAAAAAAGCTGATCAAAAATTGAAGAAGCAATCCAAAAAAGCTGGTGACGATCTGGAAGATGATATTGATTTAGATGAATTATTAAAACAATTAGCTCAACAACAAGCTGAATTTGAAGAAATTCATATTGAACAAGTCACAAAACCAACTAAAAGATTAAATTCAACCCTTTGTGCATCAAATAATAATGGTAAAAAAGAATTGATTTTATTTGGTGGTGAAGTTAACACAGGTACAACCGTTCATTTTTATAATGATTTACATGTTTATTCAGTTGATTCAAATATATGGAGACGTTACATGTCTAAAAATTCACCAATTGCTAGATCTTCTCATACTATGTGTTATCATCAATCTGGTATTTTTCTTTTACATGGTGGTGAATTTTCTTCTCCAAAACAATCAACTTTCCATCATTATTCAGATACTTGGATCTTAGATTCACAAAGTAAAGAATGGAGTAAAGTTGATGGTAAGGGTCCATCTTCAAGATCCGGTTCAAGAATGACTGTTTGGAAAAATTATATCATGTTATATGGAGGTTTTAGAGATTTAGGTACTCATACAACTTATCTAAATGATTTATGGTTATTTGATATAACAACTTATAAATGGAAAGAAGTTGCTTTCCCTCCAACTCATACATTACCTGATGCAAGGTCAGGTCATTCTTTTATTGCAAGTGAGGACGGTGCTATTTTATATGGTGGTTATTGTAAAGTTAAAGCAGGAAAAGGTTTACAAAAGGGTAAAGTTCTAACTGATACTTGGGCATTAAAGATGAAAGCTGATCCTAAACAAATTAGATGGGAAAGAAAAAGAAAACAAGGTTTCCAACCAAGTCCAAGAGCTGGTTGTTCATTGCAATTACATAAAGGTAGAGGTTTATTATTTGGTGGTGTTTATGATTATGAAGAAACTGAAGAAACATTAGATTCTGAATTTTATAATTCTTTAATATCTTACAATATTGAAACAAATAGATGGTATACATTATCTCTGAGATCTATTAAAAAAAGACAAGCATACAAAAAAGAAAAAGTTAATAGAGATAAAGAATTAGAAGATATGTTAAATGAAATTTTAGCTAAAGCTAATTTGCATGATGATGATGATGATGATGATGAAGCTGAAAAAGAAAAAGTTATTCCTGCTTATGTTACTGAAGAAGAAGAAGACGAAGACGAAGATAAAATTGAATATGAAGTTAGAGGACAAATGCCTCATCCAAGATTTAATGCTTTAACTTGTGTTTTAGATGATAACTTTTTTATTTACGGTGGTATGTGGGAATCTGGAGAACAAGAATTTAATTTGGATTCATTCTATTCTATTGATATTTCTAAATTAGATGGTTTGAAAGTGTTTTGGGAAGATTTATCAGAATTAGATCAATTGAAAGAAGAATCAGATGATGAATTTGATGATGATGATGATGAAGACGATGATGAAGAAGAACCTGTTAATGAAAAATTAATTGCTGAAGAAGAAGATGATGAAGAGGAAGAAGAAGAAGAAATTGATGAACCAGAAATTCCAGATGAAAGACCATGGTTACCACACCCTAAACCATTTGAAAGTTTGAGAAATTTCTATTTAAGAACAGGTGCCGAATTCTTAAAATGGTGTATTAGTAATAATAGAGATGCTAGAGGTAAGCATTTGAAGACTAAAACTTTTGAAATGTGTGAAGATAGATGGTGGGAAAGAAGAGAAGCTGTTAGAATTGAAGAAGAAGATTTGGAAGAAAGTGGAGTTACTGATATTATTGAAAAAGATTTCAATGCTAAAGGTGGAAGTAAGAGAAGATAAGATAATATAATTTATTTCATTAATTTGCATATACATTGTTTACAGTATTTATAAATTTGCATTAATTCTGCGGTTATAGTAAAAAAAGATTAATTATTAGTGTACATAGAAGAAAAAATGATGCGTAGTGTAGTATATAAAAGAAATGAAAAAAATTATGCAAAATGAATACCAACTTGATGGAAAGCCAATAATAATTTTAGGAAATCATTTTGATTTAATTTGGATGATCTTTTATCTCCAAATCCAGTTTCTTCCATAACTTGATCAACTTTTGCTTTAACAATAGCAGTATAATCTGAATTTGAATCAACTAGCATTTCACCTCTTTGTTCGCTTAAGTAAGATAAGAAAGCTTTATAATTATTAACCAATATATCCAATATTTTATTGTTTTTGAATATAGCATTTAAAGTTTTATTTTTTCTATTGAAACAAAATCTTAATAAACCATCCCATTCATTATAATCTATATCAGGTCTTGGATTTTTTGGTTCAATTTTAACAACTGATGATTCAACTTTTGGTGGAGGTCTAAAATTATTTTTACCAACTTTCATAACATGTTTAACATTTGCCCACATTTGAGCATTTGCACTTAATCTATTATATAAAGTTTCACCAGGTTTAGCAGTTAAATTCAAAGCAAATTCTCTTTGAAACATTAAAACAGCCATTCTTGGAGGTTTTGGCATACTTAATAATTTGAAGACAATACCTGAAGAAATTTGATAAGGAGTATTTGAAATACAAACATCAAAATAAGGTAATTTTTCCATTTTCATGAAATCACCCATTACTATTTCTAATTTTTTTTCTAATGGTGTACCTTGAACTCTTTTTGTTAATTCAGCAGCCATCTTTGGATCAACTTCTGATGCAATAACCTTTCTAGCTTGTTCTAAAATTCTAACTGTTAAATTACCAGTACCTGGACCAATTTCTAAAACAACATCAGATGGTCTAATTTCTGCCTTATCAACAATACCTTGTGCAATCAATGGATTCTTAAGAATATGTTGACCTAAATCAGTATTGAACTTGAAGACTTTATTCATTTGATCTGACCCTGAAGGGTCTGGTCTTTTACCAAATTGTTTTTTTGCAGCCTTTCCCATTTTTTATGATGAAGTTATTATAATTTATACTAGTTTTTACTCAATAAATCATAAAAATCATGCAAATCTAGGGCTATCTAATAATTTTTCAAAAAAAAAATAAAAAAAAAAAGAGCCGCATATACGCTGCGCTCCATATCGTCCCCTGCTGCGCCCATCGACGTATCCGGTTACCACCACCACACCTTCTATTCCGGACCATGTATATACGCAAAACTCAAAATCATTATTCTCTGAAACTATATCACAAGGTTAAAATTAAGGATTAAATTAAATTAAACTGATATCGACTCCTTCAAAAACATGTGAATAATTCAATTAATTGAATGAATCTTCTATCAATTAAGCCTATGTAGGCTTACATCGTATACAATGTAACTCATTTTCACATGTACTTCTATCTCCATGTCCCGGGTGCCCCGTATCAGAAAATCAGGGCATCTAACACACATGTAGCTGGGAAGGAAGCAATATTTATATTTATAGACAGCTAGTGATTGATTTGATTCATGAAGTTTTATCTTTATTTTCATCATATATATATCTACATCGATCCCCATGCTCGTTTAGAACCATGCCTATATCCAACAAATTTATAATTGAAAAATTAATTTAAAGAAATAACTTCTTTTATACCATCATTACAAGTTTGAAAACTATATAGATTAAACAGAATTATGATGAATGATTTCTTATCTATCACAAAATCACTTCCAATTGAACTTCAAGAATTGGTGATTGGTTTCACTTTACAACAATTAAATCTAAGTCATATAAATTATGTTGAAAGAACTTCACAATCTTTATGGGATCTATTTCTTAAAGTGTTTATTAATCTTTCACATGGCCCTTCTATTCATATACTTTTACCAAAAAAATATGATAATAGTCATCCAACAACAATTGTCTTATTTATAAGATCTGATTTACCTATTAGATTTGTTATCCCAGGAACTGAATTTGATTTTGAATTTGTGGATCTAATTTGCAGAATTCCTAATTTGAAAAATGTTCATTTAGAAATAACTCCTGAATTTCCATTTTATTTCTTTAGTAAATTTAATCATTTAATTGAAAGATTAAATCCTTCTCAATTATCAATTAAATGTGTTAATTCTTTTTTATTCAATAATTATTTCAACCAATATGATAAAATCACAGATTTAAAACTTGATAGTTCATCATTCAATACATTTATTTCAATGAATGATGAAAATTTCAATAATTTGAAAACCCTTTCAATTGAAATTGATAAAGTTGGTCATTTATTAACTATCAAAGAACTTCAAAATTACATTTCTAAAGATATAAAACTTGAAATTATATTAAAAACAATTGATAATGAACGCTGTAATTCATGGTGTTTTGAATTTCTCAAATTAGGTACATATTTCAATAATAATACAACATTTAAATTAGAAACTAATGTGAATCTGTTAACTCATAATGTAATTCAATTTTTAAAAATGAGTTCACAATATTCCAACTTTGATATACCAATAGCATGTTTAGAATTAAGTGAGAAAAGCTTAAAAATGTATTCTGAATTCATGAAACATATTCAAGATATCAATATTAAAGAATTACATTTAACATCAACCAAATTATTCAATCCAATTTCAATATCAGGTCCATTTGAAAGACTTTATATTAAATATGAAGAAAATTCAGAACTAACATTAGATAAATTACCAAATTTAAAGAACCTAATTATTGATTGTATTGGAACAAAATTTGATTATAAATTATTCAATACTATTCCAAACTATATTTCTAAATTAACTATTTTCATGCATATATATAATGATAATGAAAGTAATCTTGAATTTAATAAAATCTCAGTTCCAAAATATGTTCAAGAATTTAAATGTACAGCACATCATTTGAATAAATTTAATTTTACTAAATCTATTCATTTATCAAATTTAGAAATCTGTGTTGAACCAAATTATTATATCAAAGAAACTGATGAATTATGGAATCTAATTCCTGAAGCAGTTGAAACATTAACAATTGATTGTATCAAACCATTCACAAGATTAACTGATGCAAAAACTATGTTTTCAGTTGATGATGTTAACTATAATGAAGATTATGAATATATTTGTAAATACAAAATGAAAAAAGATGTTAAGTTTTCTCATTATACCATATCATCATCATCCAAATCAATTGATAACTATGCATTTGATTATTATGATTTTCATTCATCTGGTCCAACATTAGGTATAACAGTTCCTACATTTTTAAAAAATTTAGAATTCAAATCTGAAAATTCACTTGAAAGTCCAATTGGTTTCATAACAACAAACAATAATTCAGAATGGCTAAAACAAATTGAATCATCAACTTCAAAATGGTTTAATATTATAATTCCATCAAATAATGATAATAATAATAAGTTGAATATTACAACAAAAAAATTATACTTTCATGATCCAATGTTAATGATCTGTGATGATAAATCGTTAAATAATGTTAATTGTGAACTAAAAATGAAAAGGGAATCATTTTTCAAAGCCGGTAAAGATAATGGATTAATTCGTTATTATACTAAATTTGGTAAAAGATATATTTATTCTCCAAAACCTAAATGTCGTTCACCTAATGAATGTACAATATTTTAATATTTTAATATTTTAATATTTTTTTATTTTTTATTTATTTGTTTAATTTTATTTTTCTTTTCAATTTGAGCTTCCTTTTTTTTTTGTGCATAAACATTTGTATCTTTAATTTTTACTATTTAATAAAATTTTGTATTATTTATTTTTTCTGAAATCTACTGATAGTCAATTCATTAATTATTAAAAAATATTTTAGTATGTATAAGTTTATAAGCAAAGATAAGATATGAGTTTATTTAAAGTGTGCTTCTGTTTCAGTTATTTCTGTGTTTGATCATTATCAAGCCAAGTTTTTCTTTCTTCTGATAAAGTTTTATAATCACCATAATTGAATGAATCTTTTAAGCATAAAACATCAGAAATCTTCCAACGCAACACCCAATCAATTAATCCTATATCTCTAGCTAAAGAAACAGCTAAGAAATATCCACTACTTAAGAATGACCCCAGCAGAACACCAACTAAAACTTGATTAAAATTATGATATTCAAAATATAATCTTGAGGAAATGACCATGATAAAAACAATAAAACATAAAGCAAAGCAACTTAATTTCTGTTTTAAACTTAAATTATAAGGCCACTGATAACAAACTTTTAATAATGAATAAGTAATAAAAAATGAAATAAATTGTGAATGAGATGAAGGCATACCATAAACTAATCCACCATCAAGTTTAAATATTTGACCTTTTGATGGTCTTTCAAATTTAACTAATTTTTTAACAACGATTGAAATAAAATCATTTATAACTTGACCTAAGGCAATAAAGCAAGTTTCAATTTCTCTTGTTATTAGAAACCAAGAAAATAAATAAACTAAGATTAAGATTGGTAATAAAGAAAAAATAGCTATTATTAACGTGTGTGGTTTCGATTGATCGTATAAGATGTAAGTATGATCAAAGGGTATAAGATCCAATCCCTTTTCTGTGGCATTTAGAATATCTTGATAATCCATTTTCTATTGTTTATATGAAGTGATATTTTATTTAATTGAAGGATAATGACTTGTTGATGCTGTTCAATTAAGCTGTTGGAATACAAATTCAAGTTTTTCAATACATGTAGAGCGTATTAGTGAGTTTGGGATCCGGAACTCAGCCAATTAAACGAATCTGATCTGATCTGGGCTCTTTTCCTTCATTCAAGCAATATCAAGAGCTAGTATTATGATAACTTGTACAATTCCATTCAACTGGCATAATCCAGAACTCAGAGATGCAGAAGCCCTCTGATCAGGCGCTTTCCAGCACGATGAAGACCCAGTTCCCATACATAGCACGAAACTCCTCATACAAACCCCCTAGCTGGGAATGCTAATGTGCGGAGTAGTTCGTTGAACTTTCTTTCACTTATCAACCAACTCCAACTCCAACTCTAGAGTCTCCACAATTCATCTATTCACATACGTTACATATCAGGCATATACAGTGACAACTAGCTTACTATGACATCAGATCCACAACAGAAGGCAAAACTACAAAATAGACCAAACTTATCAAATGGTATCAACAACTCAAATAAAACTAAACCTCCAGCTGAATTTGTGATAACAGCAGCTCAACGAGCAAAGATTAAAGGCTATCAAAGGATAGTTGCAGGTATATTGTTTTTAGCTGTTCCATCTGTTGAATTATATAGAAGATTATATCTAGATGGTGAAAGAAAACAACAGCAAGGTATATTCAATCCAAGAGATGGTACAATTAGAGAGTTTGATGATGTTGAAAAACAAGAAGTGTTTAAAAATAGTTGGTTAACTAAGATATTTGGAGAAAAGTGATTTACCAATACAATTAATGGTATTTTTTTCTTAAACTTTAATGATTTCAAAATCAACTTATGAACTTGATGTTGTTGAATTATTCAAAATTATTTGTTATTGATCAATTTATATACACAATATGTTTTTTTTAACTCAAACTATATTCCACCTAATTTCTTGTACATAAACTTATTTATTTACCTATAATACATTTCATTATCTGCATTAATAAGATTGATATTAGAAGAATATAAACTTATTTTAACTTCAACTATAGAAATAATATTAAATACAATTATATATACCCATTTTAGATAATTTTAGTCAGTAAACTTCCATTGGAAAGGTCTAACATCAGGAAGGTCTTCTAATAACTTTTTGGTGGTTAGATTAATTTCGAAATATAGTTCTTTCCAATTCTTGTGCTTGTTTATCTCAAAGTAATGTTTTGAATGCTCATCCGCTAGGTTTTCTTCATTTTCATTTCTCTCATATAACCAGATTTTATTTAATTCAAGGGAGGAAGTGATTGTTTGATTTTTAAGAACTATATTACAACAAACAGACTCTTCATAATTCTCTATTTCAAGTCTTTCTGGAACAATATCAGGTAAATACATATTCATATCTGTATACTTTGAAAAATCTGTATCTTGTGGACAATACCACTGGTTAATCACAAAACGACATAATTTTATATCACCAAAATCCAATTTCTTCAAGTCACAATTATTCCATTTAGTACTAAGAACAACTTCAACTTTTCCTATTCCAGTTCGTGGAATATGAGTATTCCAAAACTCAACAACATCAGTAAGGTTTTCAAAATCATATAAATCTAATCTTAAAAATTTCACAGATTTAGGAAATTTAGTAAAAAAGTTATTAGATAGTAGCTGTTCTGCAGCAATATATTCAACAAATGGAGGGATGAAATCATCAGATAGTTCCTGTTCTGTAGATAAATTAAAAATTCTAAATACTTTTAAGTTTATCAAGTGAGAACAATCATAAATAGCATCTAGCTCTTGATGTGGATAGTTAAATATTGCCCATTTGCTCTCTCGAGATGGCGGATGTCCAATGAACTAATACTCTGAAAACAAGTTGAAAAACCTTTTTTCTATTGGAAACGCGTACGCGTTAAAGAAATAGAACGTTGTTTACTTGAAAGTTGTAAACTTGGAAGTTGTTCTGTTTCACTGCATGAATCAAATCATTCAGACGATTGGTCAGCCCTGTTAGTTATAAGTCTCGTCCACTGAACTTATAAACTTAATGAAACTTACTGCTTGAAAGTTGAGCCATGAATCCTGCAACACTCGAATTCATTTTAAAAGGACTAACAACAAATAAAACAACAACTGAATTCATATTAAATTTAATTTTCCTTTATGAAAGAGAAACTGAGAAATTCAATGAAGTTGCTATTTCAGTTTTCTCTGGATCCGAAATTGAATTAAATGATCCAAAAATAACAATTAAATTACCAAATAATTTAATACTTGAACCAATGATATTTGATAATGATTTAATCAAAACATTCGATAAATTTATTAACATATTACTGAAAAATAAATTAAAATTTGGAAAATCTATTATATACTCATATGGTACAAATGAATCAATCAAAAAATTATTATCTTCTTGTTCTAAAGTTATATTTACTGCAAATAATTATATTTTCAATGAATTTGGTTTTTATAATTCAATTATAATTTCAAAGAATCAACCTGTTTTACTGAAACCAATTATATTTTATTCAAATTATTTAAAAGACAAAACTCCATTAGATAAATATCCAAATATTATATTAACTTTGCCAAATATGAATTCATTTTTAGAGCATTTAGATATTAATGAATTATATAAAGAGTTACTAAAATGGTCAAATATCCCAGGATTAGGAAAGAAATCATTAACAATTATAGCCAAACCATCTCAATTATTTTACACTTTGATTGGTTCAGATATGTTGATGAGTTCTGACTTTCTTAAAGATGACATTTCAATCAATTTTGAATTGCATGATTTTGATATTCAATTATTCTCTAAACTTCATAAAATTAAAAATTATATTTTAAAACTTATCAGATTAACTATTCCATCTCTAAGAACTTTTGACGACTGGAATTACCTTAATGATTTAAAAATGTTTAATAACTTAAACGAACTTTCAATTAAAACTTCAGCTGAAAGTCTTTCAATTGGAAATCCAAATGTTAGTAAGATAACTTTGGAATCATCATATAATCCTTCTAAAACAGTTAATTTAATCCATATTTCAAATTCTCCAAATCTTAAAGAATTCAAATCTAATATAGAATTTGGACAAGTAACTCTAACGAATACAGGTACAAATTCATTGAATATAGATCTAAGTCAAAGCGCCAAAAACTTTTTTTTCTCTTCAACCTCATGTACTTTGAAAACAAATTTAACAACACTGGATCAACATTTACCCAAGATTATGTCAACAGAACGTTTGGAAACAATGGATTTAACAGTGACTACCAACGAATCTCATCTTAGAAATATAAGTAGTACTCAATTTCAAAAATTTATTAATTCACTACCATCAACAATATCAAATTTAAAATTAAAGATCATAATACCGACAACAAAAAATTCTTATGATTCAGGTTTAAACAATTTGAATTTCAAAAAATTTAAAAAGTTACAAATTTTAGAATATGAATTAATTCAATCATCGAGTTCAAGCGATTCAGTTCCTATTAAATTAACAAAGTATGATCTAAGAAAGCTACCATCAAATTTAACGAAATTAAAATTAAATATACCAGTTCTAAACTTCATTGGTCATCTCTCACATGAATTACAAGAAATATACCTAAATCTTGAATATTTAGAAGTTCCAATAAATTATTTTTGGTATCACCACTCACTATTTTCTGCTAATCAGAAATTAAATTCAATTACAATAAAAATTAAATATATGAGGCATTTAGATATTGGCCTTTTCTTAGATAGGTTTAATCTTGGTTCATTGATTCATTTTCATTTAATCTTAGGTAAAAGTCATGATACTTTGAATTTAGATCATTATAAAACTAGATTAAGATTACCAACTGTATTACCAAATAATTTAAAGTCATTGAAAATTGATTCAATTTTCTCCAAGAATGAAATTTCAATAATATCAGATAAAAATCATTATGATTCAAGTTTGATTCAGCTAAACCCAATTTCAAGATTTGATTGGCTTAATAGTTCAAAAAGACAAAAACTTGATAGTCGTGTAGTTAATAATGATAGTACTGATTTAGTTAAATATTTTGATAATTCATATCAGTCTATTACACTTTGTTGATTTAAGTGTATTCTTTTATTTTTTTGTATACTATAATTACTTTCAATTCAACATATATATGTTGTTTTGGTTCAGAAACATCTGTATGTTAATTAATTAACTTAATTAACTACGTATGTAACGTATGCATGTAACCCGAACCTTACCCGGTAGTATACCGGCAATAATTTCAGGCGGTGCAAGTTTATGGCGTACTGGCACAAAAGCCACAAACCATGCATTAACAAATTCAAAAGTACTAGTATACTATAGTAGTACTGCTAGCGCATGCTAGCTGATCTATAAGATCAATAATTATTCTAAGAAATGAAATCAAGTAGATATTGTAACAGTATATATATATATATAATAAGTGAGTTATATAAATGAATTAAAAATATAGGAATCTAGCTATAAAATAAAGATAAAATAAAATAAATAAATCGTCTAGGCTTCTTTTTCACCCTCTAAAAGTGCTTCAATTGGCACTTGTTCAGCTTCAGAAGAATCTGAATCATCACCAGTTAAATTAGATTTAGGACCATGATAAACTTTTCTTTTATAAACAGCAAAATAAATCAATGCAAAAATCCAAATACCACAAGTAATAACAACTGTATAATTCATATCAGTTTTATCAACAGTTTTTGTAGTTGGGAACATACATAAAACTAAAACAAAGGCACCCCAAATAACACTAATCCAACCAACAACTTGTGACCAAATGTGACCTAAATAGAAAGTACCTGGCTTAAATCTATCTTTACCAGAAGTTAATCTTAATAAGA
This sequence comes from Ambrosiozyma neoplatypodis, assembly GCA_030567495.1. Lineage (NCBI taxonomy): Eukaryota > Fungi > Ascomycota > Pichiomycetes > Pichiales > Pichiaceae > Ambrosiozyma > Ambrosiozyma neoplatypodis. The sequence continues at coordinate 614 of JAJLSG010000211.1, read as the reverse complement.
TTGGGAAACACCAAGCAGTATAGTTACCACTAACAGTTAAAGAGAACAAAGCATTAGAAGCAGCTGAACCAGCTAAACATAAACAACCTAAAGCTAAAGCAACAACAGCAGCAAAAATAACAGCTCTAATTGGAACATGTAATCTTTTATCAACAACTTTAACAAATGATGAAAATGGTAAACCATCATCTCTAGCAAAAGCCCACACTTGTCTAGATAAAGCAGTTAAAATAGAAGCAGCACATAACCATTGACAGACAGCAATCAGACTAAATTGAAAAGAGATTTTAGTTAGTATTATATTATTATTATTGAAAGAAAAAGAGATAAAACATACGACATGATAGCAATTGCCCAATTCTTTCCTAAACTATCATAAACAATTTGGGCAAATGGGAAACCAGATTCAGTAGCTAAAACTTCAGAAATATCAGGTTTCATGCAAGCAACTAAGCAAATAACACAGAACCAACAAACATATGAAACAGTAGAAACTGAAGAAAGAATTCCAATAGGAACAGATCTACTAGCATCTTGAGCTTCTTCACTCATATGAACACAGGAATCAAAAGCACCAATCTATATTGTTTTTAATGTTAGTAAATGAAATTTTC